>QKYT01000103.1:156020-257380 GCA_003550305.1 Glomus cerebriforme | reverse complement strand
AAAAAATAAAAAGTAAAATAAATAAAAAAAATAAAAAGTAAAATAAATAAAAAAAATAAAAAGTAAAATAAATAAAAAAAATAAAAAGTAAAAAATAAAAGTAAAAATTAAAAATAAAAATAAAAATAAACCTAAAAATTAAAAAATAGAAAAAAATTATAATTCAACTTGTTATAATTCTAAATATTCTGAAAAACAACAACTAATAAATATATATAATTTCTAAGTCAAATACACCAACTGTTGTCTTTTTTTGAATATTTATCTATTACTCCTAAAAAAGAATTTATTTTCCCCCTGCCAACTTTAGTCTTAACATCTTTACATTGCATTAAAAGGGTATGCAATTTGTAATTTCCCATAATATCTACTCCACCATCTTCATTTGATTGACTACTTGATAAATATAAAAATTGTAAGTAAATATTATTATTATTGTTAAGATAAAGTAATTTATGGTCAAATATAGAATAATTTTTCCATACATTCTATTCATCGCAACTTAATTCGAAACTGACAGCTTTCAAACGATTGAAAACAGAAAAGAAAGTATTTTTTTGTGAACGGCTTTCTGTTTATGAGCAATTACAAAAGTTCAACCAGTCTTATTATTGTATCCAACAAATACGTAGCATGCGCAAAGTCGTGCATTCAAGTGGATTATGCAGGTGGTTGACAATCTTATGATTTCATGGTATAGGGGCAAAATAATGCAGATCACATAAAGATTATGAAACCGCAACTACAGTATGCAATAGAAAGAAAATAAAAGGTGGTAATGAACTTATATGTAATTTTGTAACATACAGTAATTTTTGAATAAAATAATAATTAAAACCAACTTATTATGGAATCATTTTTTGTTAAAAATAATAAGAAAAACAAATCTTTTATGATAAAATCAACAAATGCTTATTTAAAATGCTTATTTAAAATCATGATATCAAAGATCCGGATATCTTATTAAAATGTATAGTAACTGGTTATTCCATGTGCACCATTTTCAAAATGGTTAGTTAGAAATTACGAGAAATTACGATCGAATAATAAAATAACTCTAGGATAATTCAAATTATCCCAGTATATAATGGATTGTTGATAGGTTAAAATAGACGAACAAGTTATATTATGGTAAATGTTTTTTTGTATATAAGAATGCAAAAATTAAAAATTTCTAACTTGATGTTAATCTTCCAATATTCTTCTAGTAGTAATAATACTGTACACTGATTTGAGTAAAATGGGTTGAAATTCTAGTGTACAATTAGGTAACAATTAGGTGACAATTAGGTGACAATTAAGTGATAAAGATTGTTTTCAATTATATCAAGAAACAAGAAGAATAATAATAATTTCAAATGTTATGAAAATAGATACATCTTTAATAAAAAAGAGATATATATTATATATATATATCACATTGTGTATTATATTTAGTAAATTTATTATAATTCCGTTATTGTTTAAATTTCTTCTTAAGTCATTCAACACAATTTAAAAAGATTTAATAAATTTAATTGAAAACAGAAGAATTGATATAGTATTATATGGCGCAGTAAATGAATTAAAATAAATTTACGCGTATTCTAACCATTTTCTTTAATTTTTAAGTTTCGTGTAACTTTTCACGAAAAGTCATAACGCAATAATTGCATTGTTAATCAAAACGAGAAATTTGAAACGATATTGAAACACCAAAATCTCGATTGGCAAACAATGGACAGTTTTAACCTAAATACAAATAAATAATAATAATAAAAAGAAATTACTGTATTAATATCCAAAAAAATACTGCAAGGGTATATTTATTTATAAAACAAATAAATAAACCTTGTTTATTTAACACAGAATTATATAAACAATAAAATAAATTAAGTTCATTCTGTTCAAATATTCTCTTTCATCTTTTACACAAAATGCTTTTATATAATCTATTGTTCATCATCTTTACTCTTTAAATATATAACTTTAAAAACAACTTTTTATTTAAGAAATCCATTCATTTTCCACTTTAATAAAAAAAAAAAAAAAGGTCTAAAGAATAATAATATGATATTTAATAAAAATTGAATTATAAACGTGAACCTTATTATAAAAAAAAGTATTTCTTGTTTAAGAATACACGCAAATTTCTTGAATACATTAATTGTACAAATATTGTTGTTATCATACATTTCCTTTGAGAGCGTTGGGAGACATGTAAAATTAATAATATTACATAAACAACTATTGTGTACATACCTATGCGTAATGGTCACGTCATATCAATTCTTAGGGAATCAGGGAGGAATCTCTGATTGGATAAATTAACTCGAATCATTTATTTATAGTAAAAAGAAAAAGTCAATGTTCATCGGATGATCTTTGAGCTGACGCGTTTTTATCGATAGTCTTTAGATAGAAAGTCACGTGAAAAGGGATTATTGGATAAATAATCTTTATCATTTATATCTTTCATTTTCGCATTTATAGTGACACAAAAATAGAGTTTAATTATATGTGATTACAATTTTAATTAAAAATAAATCTAGCTAATACCAATGAGTGATAGATTTTGTGATACATGAAAAACACAAATATTTATCAAGTTTTTCCGAAAAGAAAATTTTCGATGAATTTTTAGTCAATGAAAGTGAAACGATATTTTAATTCATGATAATCTGAATACCAAAAATGTAAATTCTCAGAATAACAATGACGCGTAGACGTGAAATTTTTTTATTAGAATTGGATGAAAAAAATCGTCAAATAATCGATAATGAACACAAATACTAATTATTTATTTACGGATGAAAATTTTACGTTACACCCGTATTAAACACGAAAAAAAAAATAGTGGATAATGGTTAATCCTTTACAAATTATCATTCTTATTTTTTTTGGGACACTTCGAAATTTGGATTGTGTGATAATGTTATGCGGGGTTAAGTATATTTTTTTTTATCACTATAAATATATTGATTACTTAATTTTTAAATCACTCTTTATTAGAAGAAATTTTTTTTTAAAAAAAAAATTTTTTATTATATACATATATATATTTTTTTTTTTGTTTATAGAATCCCTTTGTTTCATAAAAGTATAAATAAATTTATTGTTTTTGTTGAGGATCACATTACTTGTACTTACATTATATGTTGTACAATAAATAAATACTATATATACTAGAACATTAAAAACGCCAATTCTCAATTCTCACAAAACTTAAAAAACAAGTTCTTAAAAGAAAAAATATATATTTTCCTCTTTAAGTTCATCTTTTATATACAATCGAAGCGTTATGTTATTTAATTTTATTGAAAAAAAAAATTTAATTTTTAAAAGTGACATTTAATAAAAATATAAATCGACTCATTGAAATAATAATAATAATAATAATATTATTATTATTATAATTAGAGTATTACATTGAATTGTTTTTTTTTGCCCTTTTGTTTTGTTTCGAAGTTGAAACCCAAAATTTTTTTAGCAGATTGGAAAGTTTGATCTACGATATACTTTTGACAATAACACCTTTCAAAATTATTTAAGATAATCTTAACTAGTTCAGGTTATAAGCGGTTTGTAATGTATAAATCCGAGAAAGTAAGTTACTAAAAAAAAAAAAAAAAAAATTCATTTAAACATACTGCGCCTTATATTACCGTATATAAAGGTCGTTAGTAATTTGTAATTTTTTTTTTTCTTATTATTATTATTATTATTATTATTATCACGTTCGTTTATTCTCGTTTATTTTTATTTTATTGTATTTTATTTCATTTTATTTTTTTTGTTTTTTTTCTTTTTCGTCCGTAATTTAAAAACGAATTATTTATTCAAGAAGATTAAAAATTTTAAAAAAAATTTTTATCTTCTTTATAGAATATATTTATACTATAAATATGAATGGGTCAACAAAAAATTCATATTTCACTTCTACATTAACGACTTCCTACTCTTCGTTTCACTCATTATCTTATTCTTCCTCTTCTTCCTCGACGAATTTTACTTATCAAAAGATAAACTTCAATTCTTTTTCAACTACTTTAACTTCGCATTTTGATCCATTACATTCGCGTTGTCCTTTTATACTTATACCTCCAGAAACATTCGTTAATATTTGTCAATTTTTAACTCCATGGGATTTAGTTGCAGTCTCACTCGTTTGTCGTAAATTTCGTCATTATTTAACATGTCCAACTTCTTCTACTACCATGGATATTTGGCATATTTCTAGAACAAATACAATATTTTTTCCTCAATTACCTCCTCCTAAAGGTTTAAATGAGATGGAATATTGTAAAATTGTTATGATAGAAAAAGGTTGCCAATTTTGTTCCGAAAAATCTCATAATGTTAGAATTTATTGGATTTTTCGCGTTCGATCTTGTTGGGATTGTTTAATGATGAGAGTTGAATATATACAACAGTAAGTAATTGTTTATAAATTACATAATTTTTTATGTGTAACTAATAATTTATTATTGTTTAAATTTTTTTTTTTTTCTAGAGGTCAATCGATTCCCGATTTTACTACAGGTTTACCTTTCGAAACTTTTCGAATGCATGGTATGTTCGGTCCTGAATATAAAGTATTTTGGAAAGAAGATTATAGATTAGCAGAAATTGAATTTTCAAAAGTTAAGGAAAATTATCGTGCTAACTGGTTAAAAGAAAAAAGTTTGGAATGTGAATTTCTTATGAAAGATGCTTTAAAACGTGGAAAATTTTATCAAGATTCAAAAGAAATTCATAATCAAGCAAAATTAAATATAATTAAATCTTTTTGTTATCAATTAGATTCTTCTTTAACTTCAGAATTATCAATTTATAATAATAATAATAGTAAACCAATTTATAATCCTTATATACTTAGTTTATGTCCTACTTTTAATGAAACTATATCTTTACCAAATCATTTATTTGCTCAAGTAACTTTTAAATCTTGGAAAGATAAAATGATACAAGATTATAGACAAATTGAGATGAAATATTCAATTCCTTTAAGGTATAATCAAATTTATCAAAAATTATTACGTACAAGATTGTTTTTTGGTTTACAACATTGGATTGTACATTGTGAGACATATTTATCACCACCTTATATTAATAATGATCCAAGAATTTCTTGGTGTGAAGAATTTTTGGATAAATATATTATACCAAAGATATTAATTGAAGCAATTGATTGTGAAAAGAAAGCTAATGATGCAAAAATTGCATTAAGATTAATTGAAAATTTAATTTTTCAAAAAGTTATTAATTTAAAAACGGCGATTGAATTTGGATTAGGAGGTGATGATAACAAATTGGAGTATGAGATTAATAATAATGTAAATCAAGAAATTAGTAAAAATTATAATTGTAATAATATTAATAATATTAATAATGGATTAGAAGTATTTCGTTGTAAAATATGTATAGAAAATACTTCACATTATTTATTATATTCTTACCGAGGAGTTAAAAAACATTTACAAAAAAGACATTCTTCGTTTCATGAATTAATCGAAAAAGATTTAGACGATTACATTGAATTAGATTATAAAATAACGCGAAATTATTTCAAAGTTTATTCGGATAAATGGTTTAAAACTGGTAATTATCCTTATAAATTACCAGATGAAATCATGCAAATTTTAAAAAATCATCGAATGCCTTGGTGGAAAAATTTACATTAACTTTTTAATTTTTTTTTTAAAAAAAAATTATAATTTATATATATCTGATATATTTAATTTAAGGGATTTATAATATATATTTTTTTTTCTTTAATATGATTATTAGATTAGGTCATTTTATGTATTAATAATTATTGTACAGTACATCATTAATTTTTTTAAAAAAAAATATCTAAGTGTCTATGTGCCGCTCTTAGGAGGGGGTGGGCTATATGAATTTTAATAAGGTATTCTTTAATATTTTATTTAACTATTAATTTTTACGTTATAATAATAATAAAAATTTATGCCAAAATTATTTATATCAAAAAAAAAAAAAAAAAAAGGATTTCTTTTATTTGAATAGGTTTGAAGATGGATCACTACTACTTGTTTTGAAGATAGAATCATTATTTTGTTATATTTTGTTGAATTGTTGAATTACTTATTACTAACACCTTTACTTTGAATTGAGTTTTTACAAAAGTTTCTTATAGAGGTCATTACTTGAAACTACGAGAGGCATTTGCTCAGCAGACCTATACGTTTTCACGATATTCTGCGGAAAAAAAAACCCTTAATTATCTTAATTGATTCTTTTTCATGGTTATCAACTGTAGTGCCGGGATTAAATTTTAAACGGGAATTCAGGTAAGAAAACTATAAGACTTTAAGATTAAAATATAAATACATTCATCAAAAAAAATGCGATGACATTCCCGACATTCCGTGATTTTAATCGCATGATATGTCACGTGTTATCGTAAGAACAAACATTCTGCTGTACATTTATACTGTATATGATATGTATTATGTTAGAGTTATAGCGTTAGTATCACTGTATTAGTGTTAGGATTAAGATTGAGGTACTGTAGGAATATTCATTCTTGGAGGACTACCAATATTCTATATATCCGATTTATATTAAAAATTCGATATAATGATTTTATTTTATTTTCTCACTATATGTGAGAACATATAAATATTGAATAGTTTCAATATACAGAATAAGTCCGGTATCGAGTATTGCTGTATTGGGGCATTTTCACTGCGGCCTGACCATTTGGCAGGACAAACGCCCAAACCTGACTAAATTTTGCTATGAAGTAATCAGGTATTAATACAACTTATTAAGTAGTGATTAGCATTTGGCTGCGGTCAATTTCTTTGACCATTTGGCAAACGACAATAGATACTTAAAAAACTCAAAAATTAAATATAATTTTTTTTTTAATATCACTTATTTTATTTATTTTATTTTTAATTTGAAAGTTTTATACATTAAATTATTTTTGTTTTTTTTTATGTTTTATCATGAATAAAAATATATAAATGATTTTTAAATCTTAAAAAAATAATTAAATTATTAAGAATGCAAAATGTGGTGTTGTGTATGTTAAGATGAAACATGCTTATTTGAAAAAAAAATAATGCCTAAACTGTAATATTTTACAAAAAAAAAAAGGGATCATCTATTCTTACTTAAGACCTTCATTCTACTCTGATGACTTTTTCTAAAACAACTTCTTGTATTTTACCTAAATCAGTCAAGATGCTTTCAATTACTTTTTTTTGATCCATAGTTTTAACTTCTAAACAGATCTTTATTAAATTAGGTTGTTTAAAAAACGAATCCGAGGTTCTATTTTCAGGATGTCCTATACCTCTTTCCCAATATTCTAAATCCATTAAACATATCTTCGTATTTATATAAAGTGTTTGCCAATAATAAGGAGTTTTAATAACTTGCTTGGATACATTATTATTATTATTAATAGAATTATTATTTGAAATCGTATGAGATGATTTATGATGCGTTAGAACTCGTGGTGTAGTTGGTGTAGTTGGTGTTTTGGGAGATATGGAATACCTTGGAGTTGTAGGAGTACGACTCGGTGTACGACTAGGAGTTCTAGTAGGAATATTTTGAGTATTTATTGTGTTTATTGTGTTTATTGTGTTACTACCATATATTGTTGTTTTAGCAGAAAAAGAAGCTCTTCTCTTTGGAATCGAAGTCATAACTGAAAGTTGTTTATTAATCGAATTTATTAATTCGTTTAAACAATTTCGTATTTCTCTTGCTGGACGATCACAAATTAAATATGTTGAAAGTCTTATTGCTTTTTCTAATGGAGGGAAATTTGAGAAATTATCTTGTAATGACATTGTGTTGAAATTTTTATATGCGCAGTAAAGTAAAAATAAAATTATTGAGAAAAAAGGAACTAATAAAATTTGATTTTTTTTTTTTTTTTTAAAAAAAAACACAACCGATCGGTGGGCAAGTATATATATATATATTTCTATACTTACCCTATTGCCATTAAATGCCATGTGCCGCGGGCAATGAAAAAAGTTGGCTATCCCATCATTTTAATAGTCATATATTATTACAAAAATGAAAATATTACTAAAACAATATGATTATTCAGTGGATTATACTTATAGAATTGAGCCCGCCATTTAATATAAATAGTTTAAATTGGTATAACCGAACTACTGCGGTTATCAATCACACAACTTGTTTACCAAAATAAATATGACCTATCAGCTGGATTACATTTTGGTCGTACATATTATGACATGAGTATAAATTGGCAGGTATAACGGCGCGTGCGTTGATCAATGGATATTTTAGAACAAATGTCAAAATGTAAAATGAACTTGTTTTTGCCTTTATACTGTATATAGATTAGTATAAAATCTAAAACTTATTGATTGTATAAAATTGTTCATTTTCGATAATAATATGATTTATAACAATTATGCTAAACCTGATAATACAAAATAAAAGATGATTCTCGAAATCGGATGTCGGCATTTCGGAAATTCGGGCCTAACCAATCAAATGCAAATTTCCGATTATTGTATGCTTTCATGCATAATGACATTGATTTTGTTCCAAAAAGAAGTGCTAAAGAATATCCGTAATTGTGATGCAAATATTAAATATTAACTATTTTTAGTTAATTATTGACACTTTTTATTTTTGATATTCAAATATTTAACAGAAAGGGATTTATAAATTTAGTAATCCTAATTTTTTATTATTTATTTAATTATGAAAATCATTATATAAAAAATCATCTATTCTAAATATGAGGCTATTTAATATATATAACTTTTTAACAGTGCATGCAACTTAGTCTTAACAAAAAATTTTAAATTTATATATTATATCATACAGTATAATTCTTAAACTTGCAATTTTATTGGTTAAATTTATAAAGTTTAAGTTATAATTCTTAATTCTGGCCAGATTTATGTGATTAATGACTGGATAAAAGTAATTTTAGCAGATTTTACACATAATTCTAGTCAAGCTAAAGTGATCAAAATATTTGGTTTAATAGTAAAATATTCTAACTTTCTACTTTATTAAAAAACATTTTACAGAAAATCTAAAAATATAGTTTTATTGAATTTAGTCTATTAGTCTGTTTTATCATTATATATTGTATTATTTAGTTATAAGTAAACTATGATCTAGTTATAAATACTACAGTCAGACCTCCATATAATCACCTCTTCAGTTCTGCAAAAATTGGTGATCGTATAGAGGTGTTATTGTAAAAAGGTAACCTTCCTATAATCCCCACTATATTAAAAATTATGTGAAGTGATTATATAGAATTTTACATCGCTATCAGTAAAAAAAATATATTTACAAGTGTTATTAAATGTTATTATTATATTGTATATTATACTAAATGTTAAATGTATTAATGTTATTATATGTATTATATGATCATACATGCATTTATAAGGAGATTTATAACCAATCAAAAAATTATGTGATTAATTGGAGGGTAAATTATTAACAAAAATAATATATGTGTTTAGAAAAATGTGGTAATAGTGATTATAACTGTTTTGTGATTATAAAGAAGTGATTTAATAGTGTTTAAATTGGTTTTGCAAAAATGAGTTCTTATAAAGAGGTGTTATTATATAGAGGGTGATTGTATGGAGGTCTAATTGTATTATCTAATTACTGTTTTCAGTGATTTAGATCTTTTTTTATAGCCAATTAATATCTATCTATTTTTATCATTTTGAACACTTTTTATTACCAAAATATTTACAATACTTTATAATTATTTTATTATTAAAGAGATATTCATACTTTTATTTAATTTTATATTCTTTTTATTACCAAGATATTAAACCAGTATTAATATTTTTCTAGTTGCTTTTGATTGCTAAATCTTATTATCTGTATTTTCTTTTATTTATTATTCAAAAAAAAATCACAAATTGTAATTAAAAGATATAGTCAAATTACATAATTTTATATAATTAGTTTTAGTTAATTTCAGTTTAAATTATAAAATATAATGCCAAATTATTGTAATTTACTATGCTAAAAAAGAAATCATGTGCTAGTTGTAGTATCTTTTTACTTTTTTTTGATTTTATTTAAGATTTAATTATAACTGAACATAGTATTTTTTAATATTTTTAACCAAAATTATACTGTTTTTTTTTAAACAAGTTAATCGTATTTATTATAATTATTAAAATTCTATTAAGAATACATAATTATGTAGAGATAAATCACGAATATACCCTCTATATTAGAAAAGCATAACTTGTTGCGCAAAGAGGAGATTTAAGAGAAAAATCTTGTAGCTAAGAATTATCTTCAATCATTATCTAACTCTTCCCAAAAAAACTAAAATTATACTGTTAAAAATTATATGCAATTTAATTTATTTAAGATTTAATCTGAAAGATTAAAAGATTAGAAGATTAAAAGAACAATATGCATTATTAAGACTAGTTTATTTAATTGTTAAAAATAAGGCACAAAATATTAAATCTGCAATCTATATTTATTTTATTTTTGATTATTAAAATAGAAGTATAAAATACTGATTTTGCAATTTTATTATTTATTACTTTTTTAATTGCTAAAAATAAAATATAAAATACTAAATTTGTAATTTACCATTTACTGTATAATCTATTTAATTATCAAAAATAAGATAAAATATTAAATTAATAATATTTTAAATTATAATTTTTTTTTATATCTTTTTATATATTATTTTAATTTAAGAAAAAATTTATTTCTCACCTAAGTAATTTCTTCTTTCCTTAAATTTAATATATAAAATGACATTATATCGATTATTTTAGGATTGTTTGTTTAAACTCTTCTAAAATTCTGCATTTAGTTTCACCAAATTTTTACTATCAAAGTTTTATTAGTTTCACCATTTATAATAGATTTCAATAGGTTTCATTTTTTGTCAAGTTTCACTAATAATGTTTTAATAAGACTTTAATATAGTTTCATTAAATTACTACATTTTGTCATTTCGCCTATTTGCTAAATCTCTTAATTTTGCTAAGTAATTTTAGATTATTTGCTGATCATTTTCAAAAAACAAAATAACAATTTTTATGAAAAAAAAAATTTTAAAATAAAACTTAATATAAGCTTTATATAGCCTTTAAAATTATAATTTATAGATAATTTTGCCTATTCTACAAATTTACTTAAAACCTTAATAAAAGTTATAAATATTATTTTTAACATTTCTGATAATTTATGACTTGAAAGAGGTGAATAATAGTGAATCTTACTTAGGGTAAAAAATAAATTCACTCTTAATTTAAAATATATATTATCAAATCTATATTATATTTTATATTTTTTAATTTTTTTTTTACGTAATTTTTATTTATAAACATTGCTTTTAAATATTTTATTAATTATTTGAAATCAAAAAATAATATTATAAAATAGTTAAAACTTTATAAAATTTTATAAATTCTAAAATAATTAAAATATTTAGTAATTTTTATTTTAAATATAATGATAAAATACTAAAAATATAATGCATTTGTATTTATATTTTATTTAAAATATTTTTTGAAAATTAATATATTTAATTAATAGAATATCTAAGAAATTTCTAGATAAAAAAAAACTTTTTATATATATTGCAGTAAATATTTTAATTTATTAGTATTTCTTTTAGTTATAATAAGAATTATAATAATACTTCTATAGATTATTACTTGAGAATAAAGAAAGGAATATTAAAAATCTGTATGAAAAAATAATTTAATATATAAATATCACTAAAATTTTAAATAATTTAAAATTATGATAACTAAAATATATATATTAATTTGAAATTCTTAAAATTTAATTTGGATAATATTTATAATTTAATATATAAGTATTAAAATAGTAATTCTAATATTTATTTTATATAGAAAAAAAATAAAAAAAATAGATTAATAAATAAATAATTTCAAATTTAATTAATTTAAATCTAATAAAAATATTTATATTAAGTAATCTTATAAAAAAAGTAAACTTTATATTTGCTTTAATTAATATTAATGAGTATTAAACTTTTATATAAAAAAATATTTATGTATAATATTTAAATATTGATTTATTTTGAATAATGGGGGCAACTCTCCCTGCTGATCCCTACGCCCATTTCTCCGAAGAAGTTTTGGAAAGAAAAGTTGCGCTTTTTGGCCGTTTTGCCCTAAGAAAGCGGTCTTTTAGTCATAGGAAAAGTTGCTCTACGACGTTGGACTTAACTAGAGAGGTTTAGAAAGTTTGTTATTTAGTGTCCGGCATACCAAGTTTCTCTGCAAGTCAGGTCAACATAATTTTCAGTCACCTACGTCTTTCTCTAAAGTTGATACCTGAGCGGTCGTTTGGTATTCTAAGATACGCTCTATGTGCACAAGACCGACGGGTTGGACTTGTGGCTGCTCCTTGTGGACCCTGGAGCAGGCTTAGCGCAGAGTTTCTTTGGAAGTGAAGTGGTTTTTCACTGAGTTGTCGTATGGGCTTGGCTTAGCAGGGAGAGGCTTTTCTGGAGTATAAGTTTGGTGAATATTCCCTTATTATAATTTTATATTTCATTTTTGTTGGTGGAAAGGTGGAAGGCATTAGAATTTTCAGGCTCGTAAAGACAAATAACCGAACCGGCGTTGGAACATAAACATATACCGCTATACCGAACTGCAAAATCCTTGGCTGCGGATTTGGAAGAACTACTGCGGAGTGGTGTCCTCTGGCGGGAGATGGGGGGGTACTGGAAATTTTGATTGACAGTCGATCATCTGTTGATGATTGGTTCCCTTGTTGTAACACATTCCTAGGTTTTTGTTTCACAGATGGTGATCCCTAATTTTGCCCCTTAAGGTGATGTCATTAGTAGTTGAATAGAAAAATTAATAAAAAGTATAAAAGGTGCGGAAACGTTGGGTGACACGGTTGGGTATGTTAATTGGGTAGGAAGTTTGAGGGTGCTGGGAGCAGGATGTTGTATTTTTCTGCAATAGGTATATCAAGGATCTGGATTCTTCGATAGGGTTAGAGAAGGTGGTCCGTAAAAGTCTTGGGTAAGTAGTCGTCTCGATTCTCCAGTTCAAATATAGGATATCTCTAGGCCGTGAGGAATTGGCTTATTTCGGGAAGTACACCTACCAGGGCGCGGCGACTTTACTGTCATGTAGGTAGGCAAAGTAGGGTGTGATGGCCTTCGGACGTATCAATGTAAGCAGTCGACTCGATTCACTTGTAATATCCGATAGGGCGACAACTACTGGTTTTGGTAGGGAAGGTGAGAGGTAGAAGTAGATCTTTTTCTTCTTATGTATTTTAGTTTTAGTATTAGTTTAGTTTTTCTTTCTTTCTGGAGGTTGGTACTAGTAGCCGGCTTCTATAATTCCTTTTACAAATGTAATCCGTCATTTATAACAAATCGTACTAGTTCGAAGACCCAATGAGGTTGTGGGGAGATTTGGAAGGGTTGATTGAAAGAATTATTTTATTTGGTGCTAGCACTGGGGTATGGGGGAGAATCAGAGCATCTAATATCTAAGGAGGTCTTGCTTTCAGTCCTCACTCTGAGGACTCATGCTACGTAAGTGCAACGCGTTGGAATTTTCCATTTAGTTGGAGGTTTTCTTCTGAGCTATATAATTTTATTTGTTATTGTATACTGGACAACGTCCACCGATGTACAGAATAAAGTTCATGATTCAGCGCGTTTCAAAAAAAAAAAAAAAAAAAAAAAAAATATTGATTTATTTTTTTTGTATAATTTTATTTTTTAACTAAAGATCTTTAAAATAATAATTCAAAAATATTACTCTATAATATTATTTTTATTTGAAAACTTTTAATTTTTTTTCAAATAAATATAGAAAAAAAAGTAAAAATAAATTTAATAATTCTAATATATAGAAGGCAACTTTTTCTGCTGATCTCTACATCTATTTCTTCCGTTTAGGAAAGAAAGTTGCACTTTTTACTATTTTGCACTAAGAAAGTAATTTTTTAGTTTTAGAAAAAATTATTCTACATTGCTAGAGTTAACTAGAAAGTTTTAAATAGTATAAATAATAATCTTTAATTTACTAAATTTCTTCATAAATCAGATTCATAATAACTTCTAATCACCTATACCTTATTCTAAATTAATATCTAAAGGACTATTTAGTATTCTAAAGTATCTTCTATGAACACAAGATAAAAAAGTAGAACTTGTGACTTTTGATAGACCCAAAAGTGAGTCTAATATGAAGTTTTTTTGAAAGTAAAGTATTTTTTGCAGAGTTAATATATAGGTTTAGTGTAGCAGAAAAAGTCTTTTTTTGGCATAAAAGTTTAGTAAAAATTACCTTTTTTTAATAATTTTAAGTCATTTTATAAATGTGTAAAGAAAGGCATCAGTGTTTCTGAATATTCATGAAAACAAATGCTAAACCAGTTAGGGACTCTACTGTTATTTTAGATTTCAAATATTTGGAGATACCTTAGTTCCATAGCTTTGCTTGACTATAGCAATCCCTTAGGTAAGAAATAGAGAAATATCCAAAAAATTGATTAATAGTCAATCACTTATTAGTGATTAATTCTCTTTTTATTATATTTCCCTTAGTTTTTGTTTCACAAATAGTGATCCCTTTTTTAGTTCCTTAAGGTAAAGTATTATATTATTATTAGAAAATCTAAAAAAAGTTAAAAAGTTACAGAAGATATGGAATGTATAATCAGAATATATTAATGTGAGATAATTAGTTTATTAGGCTGTTAGTAAAATAGTTTTCTTTCTGCAATAAATATATCAAAGATAAAGATTCTTTTTAAGGGTCAGAAAAATGAGCCATAAAAGTTTTGTGTAAATAGCCATCTCAATTTGATAAATCAAAAAGATCAGTTCTGAATTATTAGAAATTGGTTTATTCTGGAAGAAAAATTACTGGATATTGTAGATTCTATGTCCAAAAATTTTAGATAAAAATTATTGATGAGATAGTGTAAGCAGTCATCTCAATTCAGCTGGAATATCTACAGCACCGCTAAAATCTGACCTGGTAGAATAGAGGAATAGAGATTAGTATTCTGAACAGATTAATTCAGATCAGATTTGATTTAAATCTGATTTGATCTAAATCTGATCTGAAACAGATCTGAACTAATCTAAATCTGACTAGATCTGATCTAAAATAATCTAAAACTGATCCAGATTTGAACTGAACTGATTTGGATTTACTAATTAATCTGAAACTGAACTGAACTGAAACTAGTATTTTATAGACGATTCAACCAAATTGAATTTGATTTGATTTGATTCAAAATTTTTAAATCATGAATCAAATTTAAATCTCAAATTTGGATTTGATATCAAATCTGAATTTGATTTAATTAGTTTCGATTTATAAATCCAAATTGAATTTGAATCAAATTTGATTTAACTGAATTAATTTGGATTCTGATTTGTCGATTATAATTTTTTTTGTATCGATATAATAATATATGGATACAGCTTGCTAATTACCTTTACCTTTTCTATTATTTTTCAAAAAGAACTGTTAATTTATTACTTTCTTTTAAATAAATTTATTAAAAACTTCTAATTTCTCAATATTTTATTATATTTCTTTTTAATTTTTAATTTTTATTAGTTTTTACTATAATTTATAGGTATGGATATAATGGCATATTGTATTCAAATTCAAATCAGATCAGATCAAATTGAATTCAAATCAAATCTGAATTGAATCAAATCAAATCAAATCAACAAATCCAAATTAATTTGATTTAATTCGATTGAATTTTGAATTGAATTTGAATAATTTGTGATTTGATTGAATTGAATTCAAATCTAATTCAATTTGATTTGATTCGATTCATGTGAAATACTAACTGAAACTAATTCAAATCTGAAACTAAACCGATCTGAATCTAATTATTCATTCAGTTTTCTAAAAGAAGAGAAGGGAGATATTAATTATGTTCTCTGAAAGTAAAAAAAGAAAAGAGATAAACAAACTGTTCGTTTGTTCAAGTTCTATTCATTTAACTTTATCTGTTTATCCAGTTTTCTAAAAATAAGAGAAAGGAGATATTAATTATATTCCTTAAAAGTAAAAAATAAAAGAAATGAATAAACTAACCTTTTAGTTTATTCGTTTAAGTTCTGTTTATTCAGCTTTGTTCATTCATCCAGTTTTTTTTAAAAAAAAAGAAAAGGAAATATTAATTACTTTCTCTAATAATTAATAAAGTAAAAAAAAATGAACTTACGTTCGTCTAAGATCTCAATCATTTGGCTTCATTCATTCATCTGGTTTTCTAAAAAAAAGAGAAGGGAAATATTAATTACATTCTCTGAAAGTAAAAAAATGAATGAAGTGAATGAACTAACCTCTTAATTCATTTATTTAAGTTCTGTTTATTCAGCTTCATTCATTTATCCAGTTTTCTAAAAAAAGAGAAAAGGGAATGTTAATTACTTTTCCTAAAAAAATAAAGTAAAAAAAGAATGAACTCACCTTTAGTTCATTTAGGAACTGTTCATTCAGTTATCCAAATTCCATCTTTAACGTCTCTAAAAAAGATAAAAATAAAAAAAAAACTTTTTTTTTTATTTATCATATTTAATATATAAAGATCTGAATCTAATTAAATCAGATCTGGATTTTTTTATACTATAATCTGATCTGATCTGATCAGATTCAGATCAGATTTATTTACTTCAGATCAAATCTACAGATCTTAAATTTGCAAACTGATCTGAATCTGTTTCAAATCAAATTTGCAGTTTCAGATCAGATCAGATTTTTTTCAGAACACTAATAGAGGTACTATTGTATTTTTTTTTTGTATTTTTTAGTATTAGTTCTTTTAAATAGTTTTTTCTTCCTGAAGGTTAGTACTAATAGCAGTTTCTACAATTCTACTTAAAATGTTTCATAGTTAAAAAATCCTATTTGATGAGAGGTACTCTTTGTCTAAAGACTGGTACTAGTAGCCAGTTTTTAGAAATTTATCAATATTTCATACTAGTTTAAAGATCCAATAGATTGTGGAGAGATTCAGATGAACTGGATAAAGGATATTCGTTTGAGAGAAGATTCAGGTAGACTGGTTAAAGGAATTTTTTATTAGTTCTAATACTAGAATATAGAGGAGAATCAAAGTATAGTTTGTATCTAAGAAGATCTTGCTTTTAGTCCTCATTCTGAGGACTCATATTACATACAGCAGTAGTGAAAAATAATGATAATTTGTATAGTTTTTTAAATTAGCAATTTCTTCTTTTTTAATTATAATATATAAAAATATTATTATTAAATATATTACACTAAGTCATTATGCATAAACTAAGTACAATTTTGTTATATATAGATAATATTATCCTTCACAATATTAATACTTATTTTTGATATTAAAAAAAACTATCAAAAAATAAAAATAGGTAATTTATAAATAATTTACAATAAATTGATTATTCTATTTTTCACAAATTTATTGCAAAAATATTTGTTTTAATATGACAATTCAGCAAATTAAAAATTATCAAATTTCAATCATTAGTTAATAAAATATCTTTAAAAAATATCATATTACACAAGAGTTGATCTTGTTAAAAAACATTTAAACTGCTATATTTCCATCAATATCACTTTATTTTTTATGAATATTCTATCAAAATGTTCTTCTTAATAAGAAGTTTTTAATAAATTATTTATTTTTAAACTTTAATTTTCTGATTATTAAAATGTATTAAGTAATATATAGCTAATTTTAAACTATAATATTGTTTTATTTTATATGAAATTCTATTAAAATATTTGTTAATTTCAAAAAGTTATATATTATATTAAGAAAAAAGTAATTTATCGCCATGGCGATGCATCGCCACCCCACGTGACTTATACTATATAATAATTTGTCACCCCCCGCATCACACCGTAGTTTTCCATTTTTACTATTTATTCTAGGGACAGAATTTTTTCGGTATGATAAATACTATTTGTCACATGTTATTCATTACATGTTTAATTTTGCCCAAATTTTATAACGCTGGCCAAAATATCCTTATTTGGATCTTAGGTAACATTACACAATCCAAAAAAAGGCAATTTTATTTCTCTCGAAAATTGAAATTTTGGGTTATGCAAGATTCCTATAAAGGCAATTTCATTGCAGATTATTTAATTCCGGCCAGAATTATGAATCACGTGACAGTGGCGATGCATCGCCATGGCGATAAATTACAAAATCCTTATATTAATTATGTTAAATCTTTTTTAGTAGTTAAAAAAATATTAATCAAAAATTCTCAGATTGATTTTTTTAAAAAATAAAAAAATTGCTTCAAATTTATATTATAAAAAAATATAGAATATTACTTATTATATACTATGTGTTTGTACACTTATCACATGTTATTACTAATGTGACGTAATTTGATAGACTTTATAGACTTTTCATTTTATAATTACGTGTGATTTAATTGATTTAATTTATAAATATTGATGAAATAAATTATTTTTATTATTTTTATTATTTTTCTATTCTTTTTTCTTATTATATTATCCATGAAAATAAATAATACATATTCATCATCTATAATAGTAAGTTTTACTTTCTTTCTTTCATTCATATAAACCATCTGTCAATATATAATTAATCCATTTTTTTCATTAGGATCTTATAGATGAACCAGATTATTTACAATCTTTACAATCTTTAACATCATCACTTAACAATAGTATCTTCTTAGAATCATTAAATACTAATGATAACTCTTATCTCTAGATATACATAATGTAGATAATGTAAATGATGAGAATAATGAGTTAGATAATGAATCTATATTAGAATTAATACCAGGCCTTTCATTTCCAAACTGGCAATCTTTTAAATTTGGATTGAAGAAAATATTACAAAAAATAAGTATAACTTTACAAATATCTGAGTTAGTGTAGTGAAAATTAATATTTAAGTAGTTTCATATCTGCTGAGCAACTTTATTTATTCAATAGAAGCCAGTTTTTTTTGACCAAAATGCTTAAATTACACCACAAAGTATCTGCATGAAAATATTACAAAAAATAAGTATAATTACATGAATATCTGAACTAGCTTGATGAAAATTAATATATATATAGCTCCATATCTGTTGAGCAATTTTGCTTATTGATAAAGTCAATCTATTTGTAAAATTATATGGTATAAATTTTATATTAAAAAATGTGTCTGTTATGAAAAATAAAATATTAAATGTGAAAAATATTCATAGCTTTATAAATAATACTTCATATTTAAGCTAGTATTAAAAAATATTTACTTCTAAAATATTTAAAAAGAAAGGGAAAAGAAAAAGAAAAAGGAAAAGAAAGAGTGATAGAAGTAAGCGTGTATTATGTATAACGATAACAGTAAACAATAAATAAGGGTTGATGTGACTCAGTGGCTGATGCAGGGAGAAACAGGATAAAATTGTAAATTCTGAAAATAGGATAAGATTCCCTTTATTATCTAGAGGTGTGGGGGGTACTACTTACTATATTATGTGATTTGTATAACTATCGTAACTGTCTAGTAATATCTACCCTGAATATGATGATTATTTATTAATTTAATATATCAAGAAACATCTCAAAAGCTATAACTTTTGATATGCGACGTTTCTAAAAGCCAATGTTCAAAAGTAGATTAGTATTAGTGAGAACTGTATATTACTAAAATTTTATGATTATTGGTGCATTTTTGGTTTTCTTAGGTTAGTTATTAATGTATTATATTATTCTAGTATTATTCTAAAATATATATAAAGAAAATTAAATTAAAAAAATAATAAAAAATATTTTTTTGACAATAATAACCCACTGGTTTATTAAAAATTTATTAAAATAAACTTGTTTAAGATTTTTACATATTGATTTTTTTATCATAAATACTAAAATAAAATCACTGATGGTGTTTTTCTTCTCTTTAGCGATGTTCAAATGTATTTATAAGATTTGAAAATAATAAAAAGAGATGTAACAATCACCATATTTTAAGGATGACTTAGTTTAATTGGCTGAATTTTTTAATTGCAAGGGTGTTTTCTCTATTGATCGTTACATTTTATTAGTAACACATATGAATTTTATATATAAGACAGTTATGTTTATTAGAAATATAATTGTGTAACACATTTGTTGTACCTCCCACATCCCTAGTTATTATATAGTATAAGTCATATGATATAACATGTCACGTGACAGGAATAGCAATACATCGCTATAGCAATAAATTACTTTTTTCTTAAAATTATTTAATAAATTAGAAAATTTTAATGCTTATTTCAGATAAACTAGTAATTTTAGTGGATTATTTAATAACCATCAAATTATCTGGCTGATTTACTATTCATTATAAAATTAATATGCTTAATAAAAAACTGGTTTTTTAAATTCATTATTGTATTAATATTAAAACAACTATTTTATTCCATAATAAATTATTAATACATTAAAATATTAAGTTATTGTTATAATGATAATATTGCAACAATGCTATGATTTACAAGTTTGAAATTCTATAATCTACACTTAAACCAGATCTGGAACAGGTTGTTGCTAATTTTTTCACAACAAATTACATCATAATCAAAATAGTTCTTACATGAATTTATAAAATAATTCTTACAGTATTTTAACTACCTTAATTTTTTTCCTAAAAATTTAGTATTTTTTTTGTTATTAAAATGACAAGCCCACCATCTACATTTCATGATATCTGAGGATAATACAATCATACAAAATCAATGCCAAACTGTTTTAATGCAAAAAAACTGTAGTCATACATCATTTTTTTTTTTAATATAAAAGGAGATTTGCATGGATTAGTAAATATTACATAATGTAAACATCATATTTGGCTTATTATAAAATTTGTGAATTAAATTATGCAAATACAAATAAAAAAGCTTATGGCTATAGTCAGAAAGGTGGGAATATAACTAATCTTATAATACATTTAAGGGANAAACATAATATAACTAAGGATAACTATTCAGAATATCTGGATAAATATGAAGAGGTATTTAATTTATATTAATTTATATAGTGATTAAGTAATGTGACTTTTATACAAAAAATCTTATTATATTAATTAATTATCTAATCCCATAAATCTTAATTCTCCATCATGTTCTTCTAAACATCAAGAATTAATTATTAAAAAAGTTACTACTTTTATTGTTAAAAATATTTAACCTTTATATGTTCTATAAAACTAAGCATTTTAAGATTTTTTACTAACATGTGAGCCAGGTTATAAAATCTCTTGTAATAAGTCTATTAAAAACATGCTTTTCTTAGCATATATATGAAGTAAAAAGCAACTTCAGTTTTTATTAAGAAGTACAGCAGTAACAGTGCATTTAACAACTGATCTTTAAATATCTAAATCATGGCATGGTTATCTTGGCATAACTGCAACATGATTAACCTCAGATTTTGAATTTTAAAAAGCTTTACTATCATGCAATCACCTTTCTTATCCTCATACTGGTTAGATTATTTGTGATGAATTGTTTCAAATATTAGAAAATTGGAACCTAACTTCAACAGCTTTTACTATAACCACTAACAATGGTATAAATATGGTAAAAGCAGTTCATTTATTAAGAGAAAACTATCTTAAACAAATTCAACGCCAATTTTGTGTTGCACATACTTTGCAGCTTTTAGTAATGGAAGGTTTAAAACAATGTAAAGCATTTTATCATCATGTAAAGAGTTTACAGATCTTTTTTTGCTTACTTAAACATGCTAAAAGGCTTCATGCAATACAACAGAATTCCTAAGTAAATTTATCTGAAAATGTTAAAACTCAATAGAATTCGACCTATTTAGCATGGAAGCGTATTCTTGAGTTGCATAACTTTATGAGAAATATGATATTTACAGATTTACTTTCAAAATCTGACCAAGCATTACAAAAGGAAGGTGAAAAGTTAAAACGATTATATTTAAACCCAGATGAGAAAATGTAAATTTTGTTTATCTTTTATATATAAATTTAAATTTTTTATTAATTTTTATATTTTTATTCAGATTCTTTCAACAAATGATTGTTACTTTGAAATCTTTTGAAATTATAACATGCAAAATTAGTGGTGCAAAATATCTAATATTAAGTCTTATTGTTCCATATATGTATATACTTAAAAATAATTTTGCATCTAATGAAGAAGAAGATAAAACTTTTGAATCCTATTTCAGTTTAGTTTATGGCTCTAATGATGAAAAAGAGAAATCTAATATAGTTAGTAATGATGAATATATTCTATCAGGTAGAATAAAACAATATTGGTAATATTCACATCATTAATTTTATTACCAAAGATGTGAAATACATGAAATTAAGATCAGAGTTAGGGTAAAGGTTGTAGAAGAGATAGAACATTAATATCTCATCCAATTGAATCAAATTTGAATGATATAAATATTGTAAAATACTTACAACTAGTAAATACAAAAGGTTTATTACAAAAAGTTCATGTAGTTATTTATTTATCTTTGGATGAGCTTTGGNCAGCACCATCTAATATTATGCTTATTGCAACATTTTTGGATTCTTATTTTAAAAATTTTGATTGGTGTAATAGTAATGCTGATAAGGATAAAACTAAAGAATTAGTTCAAGAATTATATAATGATGCAAAAAGGTATCTTTTATTTAGAGATAGTATTAATAGTATNATTAGCTCTTCAGATGATGATGATAATATTTTTAAAGTATTAAAAGATAAGAAAACAAATATAGGAGATAATGATAAATTGGTGCTTTATTTGCAAAAAAAGCAAATCAGATTGAAGGATGATTCATTAAAGTGATAGTTAGATAATAAGAGTACTTTACCAGTTTTAGCTCAAATTGCAAGAAAGTATTTATCTATTCCTGCAGCATCTGTACCTAGTGAGAGGCTTTTCTCAGATGCAGGTAATCACATTTCAAATAGGCAAACTAGATTGTCTCTAGAATTGGTAGATAAAATGTTATTCTTAAAGAAAAATAGTGATCTTTTTGATATTTTTCCTCTATTAAATTAGTTCAATAACCATAGTTTTAATTTTTGTAGCTATGGTTTTAGTTTTGTATATAAATTTTGCTTAATAAATGATATTGATCAATAAAAATATATTACGCAAAATGATCAGCTCTTAAAACATTTATTGTACAAGAAAAGAATTGTATTTTATGAATAAATAATACAATAATTTTTTATTATTATTTTATATAAATTTTTATTAAATTAATAAATTATATACATATATATATTCATAAAAATAATAATAATTGATGCTTAAATTTTTTTTTTTCCTTTAATACGTACACAATTTTATTAATGATTATTCAAGAATACACCATTAGCACACTTATTGTAATACATTAATACATGTTACTTCTATTTGATTAAAGTCATCATATCTGCTAAAGGGGATGCACTTCTTCTATTGCAGGTGAGTAATGTTACCATCAGTTACCATCAAGAAATACCCTCCTTAGACATCTATACATACCTGCAGTCTTGGAGAAAAGCAGAAAGTCTGACAAAGTTACTTCATACCTACCGATGAAGCAGGGTGGGAAAAGACCGCTATTCTAAACTGAGTGGTACAATCCCATATGTACCCAGTCTGAGAAATCTTACCTTGCCCATTAAGAACAGAGTATTTAGAAGGATACCTTTACCTCGCAGTAAAAACTACCACTTGTTAATAGAATATTATATACTTTTTTTAACGCTATTTTCTCTAATCTACTAACTCCCTTCCTATCCAATCCTATACATACTTCCTCTTCTAATGATTCTATGCCTGGGCCTCCAATACTATTTACCTATCTTCCATCATTCTAAAACAAAATCATCTATATTCTACCCTTCTTACCCAATAATCCTTTAGGTTACCTAAATCTCCCCTCAAAACAGGTGTGGGTCTTCAAACCAGCTCAAAATATTGATAACTTTCTAAAGGCTGAATACTGATGCCAGCCTCTAGAAAAAGGTCAAGAATAAAAATGGTAAGCTTTCCGACAGCTTCCAGAACTTGGTTATAGGCATACTTTGGAATTCCAAAATTGCTCACGACGACTGGATCTCTGCTCCCATACTTTATAGGCAATTCCTTCACATTTGATCCAGCGGCCCTATAAAGTTGATTACACGTATTTGGCATAAAGCTAGTACTGACAACGCAAGTAATAATATCAGCGGATGAGGTAGGAAAAACATAGGTGGAACACTGACACCAATAATGACCAATCCCTGACGAAGTTTTCAGTATACAAAAATAAGAAAGGAGTGAGCAGATAAAATTTTCTTCAACTATCCAATCAAATTCAACACCATCAGGCTACACAAAAGGGATTACCATCTGTGAAACTAAACTAAAGGGAATGTAATAACAATGGGAACCAATCACATAACAGTGATCAGTTGCAGATCAATTTTCGGATACCCCACTCCCCACACTTAAAGTAGCGAGTTTGAAGAAGAAAACAGCTTTGCTGTGCCTTTCCAGAAACTACTCAGAGAGAGGCATTTAGAAGTGACCAGAAAATGAAAACTAAATAAATAAACAAAAGACAACTAAACACCAAACCAGCTGGGTTACTTTCTTCTATACCCAGAACATCAGAAAGAGTTCCCTTGTTATCTAAGCTCATACTTCAACTCTATGAAAAGGTTTTTACTTCCAAAGAAACTTCATGCTAAGCTAACTTTGGATCCACCAGAAGCAGTCACAAGTCTTCTTCGCTGTCTTGTGCAAGAAAGAGAGCCTGAGAATACCAAATGGCCCCTTAGGTATCAACTTTGAAAAAAATGTCAGTGACTGGAAATTATCATAAGCTTGACTTGCGAAGAAACTTGGTGAGCCGGAGACTATTATCCATATTTTCTAAAGCTTTCTAGTTAACTCCAGTGACGTAGCAACACTTTTCCTATGACTAAAAGACCACTTTCTTAGAGCAAAATAGCCAAAAAGTGCAACTTTTCTTTCCCAAACTTCTTGGGAGAAATGGACATAGGGATTGTTAGGGAGAGTGCCCCCAATATTTTGAATTGATGCTTAAATTTAAAATTAAGCATAAATTATTATTTAATATAAAACCGATTTGGACATCCAGTTACACTACTTAAACTGGTTTTTATAATATAAACCCAGTTTAAACTGAATTATCAGAAAACTGAATAAAACTGAATTTAAAACCAAATGGTACAACCAGTTCCAAACTCTAGTATCAATTTCTTTTATTAAATACATCTATTTTATTACATTTTACATATACTTTATAAGAACAAATAAAAGTAAAAAGAAATTAAAGCTTTGAAGTCATATGATATATACAATTATATGATACTAGTATTGATCACTAATGTTGGTAAATAGTAAACTTCTATAAAATATATCTTAAAAATTATTATAAAAATATAAATTATAATAAATTTCTTAATAATAAAAAAAATTATAATAAACTATTAATCAAAGACTTTAAAATAATAAGAATTGCAAATTAAAAGTACTTATTAATATTTATTATTATAAAATAAAAATAGTATATATTATAGGTAACTTTTCCTACTGATCTCTATGTCTATTTTTCCTAAAATATTTGGAAAAGAAAAGTTATTCTTTTTGCTAATTTATACTAAGAAAGTAATCTTTTAGTCTTAAAAAAAGTATTTCTATGCTATTGGAATTAACTAAAAAACTTTAGATAAATATGAATAATAGTCTTCAGTTTACCAAGTTTCTTCACAAATTAGATTTCTATTAACTTTCAATCACTTACATCTTATTTCAAGTTAATATCTGAAGGGTCATTTGGTATTTTAAGGTATCTTTTATGAGTACAAAATGAAAGAATAAGGCTTGTGGCTGCTTTTGATGAACCTAAAAGTTGGCCTAACACAGAGTTTTTTTAGAAATTGAACTACTTTTTGCAGAATTAAAGTATAAGTTTAGTGTAATAAAAAAAAGTTTTTTTTTGAAGTTAAAGTTTGATGATTTCTCTTATAATAGTTAAAATTGCTTAGCAAAACTAAGGGATTTAGCAAATAAGCAAAATGATAAAATGTAGTAATTTGATAAACTATATTAAAGTCTTATTAAAAAGTTAGTAAAACTTGATAAAAGACAAACCCTATTAAAACTTATTATAAATGGCAAAACTGACAAAACTCTGTGAAACTATAATAAACTATAATAAAAATTTAGCAAAACTGAATGCAGAATTTTAGAAGAGTTTAGAAAAGTAATCTTAATAATAGATTTATTTCATTTTCAGTTAGTGAAAAGATGAAAGGAGTATCAATTTTTAAGATATCAGTATATATCTAAAACTGGATTATTTAATATTATATTTCAATATATTAAGAATTTCAGTATTATTGTAATCTTTATCTTAATTATAATTGATATTTTGAGCTAAGGTTGGCTGCTAAAATTAGGAGGTTTAGGTAAGTTAATAAAATGCTGAAAAGTGAAACTTTGCCAAAACTATATTAAAGTCTTATTAAAAAGTTAGCAAAATTCTGCTAAAAGACGAAACTTACCAAAATCTATTATAAATGCTAAAACTGCTAAAACTTTGCTAAAACTAAAATCTTACTGAAACTAATTGTAGAATTTTAAGGAGATTTAGGCAGGTAACTATATCTTGAGTTTTTTATTTTTACATATTATTGATATTCATAATATGAAAAATAAGAAATATCAAAAAATTAATTAACAACTAATTACCTGTTAGTGATTGGTTTTATTGTTATACATATTCCCTTAGTTTTTATTTCACAAATAGTAATCCTTTAATTTTAGCCCTTTAAGGTTATATAATATATTATTATTAAAAAATCTATGAATATAGTATCAAGTATTTATATATAAGTATTAAGAGAAAAGAAAAATATTATTAGAGTATTATTTTTTTATAATAGGTATATTAAGGATCAAGATTTTTAGATAGTAATAGGATTGTTAGTAGTTGTGTAAGCAGTTAACTTGATCCAGGAATGAAAAATTCAGCTTTATGCCATTAGGAATTGACCTATTTTAAAAAATTACTATTCAGTATATTTATGACATAGGTTTTTAGATAGAAGTTATAAACAAAACAGTATAAGCAATTATTTTAATTCAACTGAAGTATTTATAATACTATTAGAGACTGGTTTAATAGAATAAAGAAATAGAGGTATTTTAGGTTTTTTTCTTTTTATGTATTTTAGTAATAGTTATTTTTAGATAGTTTTTCGTTTCTGAAAGTTGATACTAATATCTGACTTCTATAAACTTATCAATATTTTATGCTAATTTGAAGATTCACAAAGTCATTTGTTTTGAGAAGAGATTCAGGTGAACTGGTTTAAAAATTTTTTTAATATTTGGGTATAAGGAAAAGCATATTTTATTTAAAGAGATTTGATAATGTAACCTTATTCTAAGAATCTGTATTGTATAGTATTGGCACATGATCATGTCATTTAGCCCTAAAATATGATTTTTTGTCATTTGGTTATATGATAAATAGTCCTAATATTCTTTAATATATATATAATAGTTTATTATACAATATACTATTATTAGAATCTTTTAGTATACTTCTTAATACATCCACTTGTAATCAAGAATTGGAGTTAAAAGATAATATTAAAAATTTTCTTTATGAACAAATTATTTCTATTTATATGAAGAGTAGACAAAAATCTTGGTAAAAATTTAATGATCTAATTTCTGAAAAGGGTACCTCAAGTTTTTAAGAAAACTTTAAATTTATGCATAATAAAAATTAAATTAGAAGTAAACATATAATGGTATTAAAGAAAACCAATATTTCAAAGAATTTTGCACTTGGATAAATGCAGTTTAAAATTTAGTTACAATTGGATTGTGTTAAAAAAGAGTTCACAAAAATGTTTTTAGTAAGTGAATTATAATAATTATTTTGGGTATTTGGTGATAATATAAAAACTGATAAGAAAAAAAGAATTTAGTACCTCTAGTTTAGATTACCTTAAAAAAGAAACCTTTTTCTCTAAAGAAGCCATACTAAAAGAACAAATATTTATAAAATAGTAGAATATTAAATATAAAATACTTCTCAAATATAATTCATGTAAAGAAACATTTAATAGTTTAATAAATAAAATGATATATAAAGCTCTTTATTCAAAAAGAAAATAGCATAAGAAAAGCTACAATAATCTATAGGATCAGCTAGTTTTCTATGCGTATGTATCAAAAAAATTAGAATTTTTATGTAATTTAATTCGTGATTTATGAGTCAACTGCAAAAAATTCATATACAATTTTATGTCAATCACTAATGTTTTTTTTTGCTACCTGATTTTGTATCCTTAAATAATGTCCTTTATGTGAACTTATTCAGCACTAATACATTTAAATGCATAACACTTATTCCAAAGTATCAAATAATATATTTTTTTAAATAATTTTTTCACATAATTTTTGACTTTTATTGATATTACGCCAGATTTCTACTTTTTGTAGATCCTTTGCAATTAACTTATGGATTATGAATTAATATATAGTTTTATTTGTATAATCTTGATTTTTTCAGTACTTGATCAGTCTATGTAATATTTAAATTACCCTCCTGTTTATTTCTAAACCCTAGTCTCTATATAAAGAGACTTCTTATTCATCACATGATACATCAATTAGATTCTCATATAATTATTTTTTTTCTAGTTACTTATGATTGTACTTATGATTATATCAGAAACTAAAATGCATGAATACTTTAACCATGATTGCTCTAGCTGAAATATTTTAGATTTTTTAAATCTATGTAGTATAGAGCCATTTAATACAAAGATGGATATTTATACAAAATCTCTTAAAAATATCATTTATCAAAAATAAGAAATCAAAAAGAAAAGAGCAAATGAACTTCTTGGATATTATAGACAGGCAAGTAATATTTTTATTAGAAAGTAGCATGATGGAGGCTTCTAGGTTACTGTTAAAAAACTTTTAGCTGAACCACAAAACTAATGCTAGAATACGTGAAGCCTTTTCAGTTTTCTGTATTTAAGACTTTTAACTAATCTAGCATTAATCCTATTGGACACGTGAACCTTCTCAGTTCCCTGTGTTATGATTTCTAGCTATCTGGTGGAATATATAAAAATAGTTGAGAATATTACTAATTCAATAAATTTAAAAAAATGATCACAAAATTGCTAAAAATGGGATAAAATGCATAAATTATGTAAATTAAAGGAAATAACAATTAACATAAATAATTTAGTTACAAATAGAACTATAAATAAAACAATATACGGTAAAATGATTAATAGCAAAATCTCAAAAAGAAATTATGAATAGGTATGGATATTCACCAATATTATTTTTATGATATACTTATGATTTTGTCTCACACTTCTATAGAATGAATTTTTTTAAAGTCCAAATAAATAACGATCCAATCAGTTTATTAAGAAACTGTAAAAAGCAAAGGTCACAGATAAAATGATTCAATATGAAAACACAATGGTATGAAATTGATATTATCATTTTTTTATTGGTTTACATGCTTATAAGTTGAATATTTTTTACCAGCTTAAATATAATAAAGAGCTTGAAGATGAGAAGGATAATTGTAAAAAAGAACAAGTTTCAATGAAGAGACAATATAAAGATAATATATTACATCACCAACTTACTCGGTAGACAAAGAATTACTAGAAGAAAAACATTCAATAAAGAACAATCAAGAGAAAAATACTGATCATGATATAACAATTGTAAAAATATTAAAATATGAGTTAGATAATGAAAATATATTCTAATCTAACTTTGATTATTATAGGATGATTTTATAGAATTTGATGAATCTTATTTAGCAATGGATTTTAAAAAAATGTAGGAACTAAAATCTGAATGAAAAGTTGAGAAAACAATTTATAAGTATGCAAGAAAATTACACAAAAAATCATGTCTATATTTTTTCATCCTAAATAACATTAACAAAAATCCTAAAAAAATATTTTCAAAAGAAGAATAAAAAGAGATTTTCTCAATGAATGTTCAAAGGAAACTGAAGATTGAAGTTCCACTGCTTGAGTTAATTAAAAAATATATACTTAATAATATAAATGATTTGAGAAAATTTCTTTTTCAGCCATTTGTATCAGATGGAATGGAATTTAATAAAAATTTACATTATAATCTTGATTTTATAAACTATGCATATTGAGGAATGCTTTTATTATAGGAAATAGAAGATAGTTTTACTTTGAGCTAATCAAAACTGAAAGGTTGGTACTAACATAACATATAGAGTAAAATAATTGATCTAATTTTTTATATGGAAAGTTTGAATTAGTGAGAGATAAAGTTATGAGTTTCATCTCGACTAATAGAAAGAATGATGGTAAAATAGTTTCTGATCACAAGAAAATAGATAGAAAAGATAATAAAATTTTTAGAATTACAACAGATTGTTTAGAACTTAAAGCTGTACAGTTTGGAACATAATAAGTCATCTAATAAATTTACCTAAATTAAAAATCTTATAAAAAATTTTTTAATACATATTTTTAAAATATCTCAAGTCTTAATGTAGTTTAGTAGATACTAACTACAGTTGCAAAATGATGTTAAGATTTTTCTAATTGTATATTTAGATTAGAAGTTATAAATCTGTTAATTTTAGGTATTTTTTAAGAAATGATAAAACTTGAAATATATAATTCTGGTTAGAATTAGCCAAAATTTCATAAATCAGGCCAGTATTTATTAAATATATTATGACAATATGATACAATTCAGATTATGTAGATTATAAATTTTTTTCCATACTATGACCAAATAAATGAATATAATAGTGCTAAGATATTACTAAAAAAATGAAAGAATTTTGTAAAAGTTGCCAATATTCCAAAATTCAGATGATAAAAATAGCACAGATAAAATATTACACATTCAGTTATTTTTAAATTTTAGTAGTAAACAATTAGATTTTAGCAATGCAAAAGTAGCTAATTCTAATAATACCTTCTGTTCTTTTAATAATTTTTTATTCATCTATTTTTTACTTTTAACAGCCTTTATCTTAGTTTCTGCTTAATTTTTAATATATAATATCCTTTTTTTTTTAGGTATTCTGCTAATCTGCATTTATCTTTTTGTTTTAAATAGTATTTTTAATAAATAATTATGGCTATTTAAATAAAATTTATCATTTATATATAAAAATTTAAAAATGTTTTCATGATCACTTATTTCTCTTATAAAGATAATTCAGATCAGATATAATTTTAGCTCAAATTATGAAAAATTATGACAATAAAATTGTATTTATATGATAAGATTTGTTTCAAATTTGGATCAATAATATAAAAATTATTTAATTTTAAATGCTAATAACTTTTTATGTAAGCATTTTTTTTAAAAAACTGACTGGTAGTTTAATAGTATTTGTCTTGAAAAACAAAATTATTACTTATCAGTTTATTTTTTTTAAAATCATAATTTTTTAAAAATTTAAAAGTTTTTAAGTATTATAATTTTATTGTCTAATATAGACTTCTAGCACTATATTAATTTTTTTTTTTGTATTATCTAAATTTAAAAAAATCTGATAAATTTCTTTTATTAATAATTTTATTTAGTAGAAATTTTATTTATTATTATAAATTAATTATATATTACTTTATTGATATTAAAAGAATTAGAAAATCAGTTATTGTATAAATGTATATCTTTCTAGTAAAGAAACTAAAATATTTATTTTAATTAGAGAAATTTACAATATCAGAATTTATTGAAAGCTTTGAAAAATATTTTATGGTTGTATAAAAAATGAAAATAGCATTATTATATGCAGATTTTTCTTATTTACACTAATATTAGCTTTTTGTAAAAGATTTATTTTTTTTTATTTTTTGCTTTTATATACTTTATTTAGAATTTTATTACAATCATTATTAATATTTAGTCTGAAAAAAAGTCATTACATAAATAAAAATTTTATTTATTATATAATATTTATTTTTTTGAATATTAACATTTGTTTTTTATTATAAAATTTTCTTTTTTTTTTGTTACTATAAGTTGCAGAGTTTGAATTTATTTATTGAATAAAATATTTAATTATAAACTAGTTTGCTACCTATTATTTTGTAATGGATTTTAGTAATATTTTAATTTTATTTATAATTTTTAATTCTAGCTAAAATTATGTATATATATATCAATTTTTTTTTTTGAAAATTTGTGTAATCTTATACTATCATTTGATCTAATTTTTATAGAAAATAAAATTGTCTTTTTTAAATTTTATATAATGTAATATAATTAGATTATACAATTTTAAAGCATTTATTTATACAGTCAGACCTCTATATAGTCACACCTATATAGTCACATCATATAAAATTCCTCTATATAATCACACTTTTGAAAAAACTAACTTATATAAAGATTATATAAAAAAACCCTTTATATAGTCACAACTCCTATATAGTCATATTTTTGGATTTTTTTTACTATGTAACCAACTTGGTGATTGATTATAAAGAGGTTTCACTATACAGTTAATCTAAATATTATAATTATACATAAATATTTTTAATTATATAGATATTTATTATATAATATTTATCTTTCTGAATATTAATATTTTAATCATAAACTAGTTTGCTACTCATTATTTTGCAATGAGTTTTAGTAATATTTTAATTCTAGTCAAAGTTATATATATACATATTAATTTTTTTTTTTAGAAATTTGTATAATCTTATACTATTATTTGATTCAATTTTTGTAGAAAATAAAATTGCTTTTTTTTTGAACTTTGTATAATATAATGTGATTATGTTATATAACTTTAAAGTATTTATTTATATAATTAATCTAAACATTATAGTTACATATAAATATTTTTAATTATATAGATGAATTGAATATTATTATTTAAATTTAATCTTACTTATATATAGATTTTTAAAATTATTGTTAATTTTTTTAATACTTTTGATTTTAACATATAAAAAACTAAATAAAGTATTCAAAATACATACAGAATAAAGCTTCTAGTTCTAATATTTAGTCTGTTATAGATCTATACTTATTGTAGTTACAAAATAATCAATCTCTAAGTAACAGATTCCTATTTATAGTTACTTACTATTTTATTATTCAGATTTATTTACATATATAATATGGTAAAATATTCTATAGAGTTTTTACTTATTTTTTTCAAAATAAATTAGTTAGAAATAAATAAAAGAATTTGGATTCTTATTAATAAAAAAAACAGATTTATTATAGTTCAGTTAATATTGTTATAAGATTGGTATATAAATTATTTATTAAATTATTTATATTATGGTTACTAATTTTTTTATTCCTTATAGTTTCTAAAAGTATTTTAAAAGTTTTTTCATAATCTTTACAGTGATTTACAAAAAGGTTTATAATATATTTATTTTATGAAAAGATATAGGAAAATTTTAATTTTTAAAATTTGATTTTTAAAAATTTTGAATTTTATGTAATTTGTTATGTAATAAACTATATCGATAATCTTTTTAGACTATTTTTAGACTTTTTATACTACTTGACCATCTTATTAAAACTTTTTCACGCTTCTCTTCATTTGACTTATTTACCTTATTTAACTTGATAAAAATTTCATGAAATAGAACATTTAACACTTCTATTTTCACAACTTTAACTTAATTTTTATTTTTATTACCATACTCAGTCTCTTTACCTCATTTTATCTTTATTATCACTGTAATTATTATGCATCAATATGAATGAATTTTATCAAGAATCAAATGATATAGGTATATTTGCTTATGTCTTTGCTTTTTTGTCTTAAAAATAGCTTTGAATTATTGCTAGTTTTAGTATAGTTAGGATTAGGATTAGGAATTAGGGTTAGGATTAGAGTAAGATGTAGGATTAGGGTTAGAAATTAGGGTTAGAATTAGGATAAGGTGTTAGGATTAGGGTTAGGCAGTGTTGTACATGGACATTGTCCGCAGCATTTTGCTTGGACAACTATGTCCATGTTCACTGTCCATTGTCCATGTTCCAAAAAATGTCCCGATTAGTGATTGTCATACGGATGCGTCCGGATATTTCTAAAAATAGTCCAGGATAAAATTATATGTCCGAAATGTCCAACTAAGTCACAAAAAAAAAATTTTTTGAAAAATTTTAATATGCTTTGGTAAATTAATATATTGTCAGAACTAATGTTAAAATAAGTATCCATTTGATTATGATACTTATAAATAATTTGATAATGATATTTGGCATTATTGGTGCTATATAAGTATTTCAACAAATGAATTAGGCATTATAGCGTGTAGAATTTTTGGTATTTGTGTAAATGCAGCTTCTGTAGAGAAGTTGTAGAGCTGTATAGATTTTTTGCAAATAAAGAGACGTAATAGATTAATGGTATATTTTATAATTTATTTTGTATTTTATTTTTTTTTTTATCTTTTTTTATTAATTTATTAATTTTATTTTAATATTCTAATTTTCATATACATAGTCATTTAAAGCTCTTCAAATGAGCAAATTAAGAGCCAAAATTATATATAATCATTGTCTTAATAATAATTCAATATTTATAGTAAATAAAGATGATGTTAATACTAATCATAATCGGAAAATAATAACAATAGTTTAGTTATTAATTTAGAAAATAAAATTGAATTAGAAGATTTGGATGATAAAGAAGATGGATTAGATGATAAATCAGATGGTGAATTTAATTTTCAAGATTGGGTAGAAATGCTAGAAAGGGAGAAAAATTCTGAATTCGAATTTGATGAAAAAATTGATGAAAATAGTAATATATTAAATGATATTACTCATCTTACTAATAATTCAAATGCTAAATGGGATTTGTTAACACTTTTTAAAATTAATGCAAGTATAGAATTACTATTTTAATTGAGAACATTTATGTATCGCAGGTTACTTTAATTAGAGGATTGTGTAAAATTAAAGTTATAAATAGAGATGTATATTGCGTTACAATTTGCGCATTATTAAGAGGCAAAAACTATATAAAGAACCTTTGTTCGCAGGTGGGTGGGAGGTATGGAAGGTATGGGAGGTTTGGAAAAAAGGGAAAAGTTAATATTTTGCAAATTTCTTGNATTTTAAAGTTATTTTCTTTACTAATAAAATTTTATGAGTTTTTATCCAATTTTTATGAATAAAGATTCATTTAAAAGAGAAAAAANTTCTNCACATTATTTTTTAATTTATATAAATNATTTTATTATATTTTAATTACATATTATCATATTAAACTTATAATTTTTATAGATAACTTAAAAACTTAAATCACGTGATATATATAAATATCCAAATAAATGTCCGGAACATTAAAGATGTTGGATATGGACAGGAACTGTCTGATCCTGGACATCCAATGTTCATGTTCAAGTTCAATGACAACACTGGGGTTAGGTATTAGGATTAGGGTTAGGTATTAGGATTAGAGTTAGGTGTTAAGATTAGGGTTAGGTGTTAAGATTAGGATTAGGTGTTAAGATTAGGGTTAGGTGTTAAGATTAGGGTTAGGTATTAGGATTAGGGTTAGGTATTAAAGTAAGGTATTAAGGATTAGGGTTAAGTGTTAGAGTTAGGATTAGTTTGTTTCTTTTAAATCTAATATTATTAACTTTACTAATTGATTTTCTTTTTGTTTCATTCTTCAGATTTACTACATAATATGTTTGATGATGATAATTATTATGAAAGTGAATTAGAAAGTGATAATAAAGAATAACAAGTATTGAGAATTGGTAAAGAATTTGATTCATGGGAAGATACTAATAGATTTTTTGATGAATATGCATTATTAAAGGATTTTGCCATAAGAAAATGTCATGAAGATTATATTACTCTAGATGATAATTTACAAAAACTCATTTGAAGAACTTATTCATATACTTTATTAGGAAATTATAAGTCAAATAAAGTAACTGATATATCAAAATAGCATCAACGTACTTCAAATTCAATTGGATATCCTTGGATAGCTAGTTTAAATTAGCTCAAATTATCTCTCTTAATTCGTTTAACATTATTTTATGATAATTATAATCATCCACTTAATCTATTAATACATAAAATTTTACCCAAATATTAACATTTTTCTAAAGAAATGAAGGCTGATATAAAATTTTATATGACATATGATGGTCCTTTAATGGGTGCTAAAATTATTCAAAATTTATTACAAGCAAAATATCTATGGCAATATATACATCCTAAAATACTTTATAATTATATTCAAGAATGCAAACCTTTAAATCCTATTATATTACAATATGATGCAACAGATTTGCTTAATTTGTTAAAAGAGTATTAAGCTAAAAATCTGGAGTAGTATTATCAAGCTCATTTTGATGAGATAAATGAAAGACTCATTTTAATATTTTGGATGTCATCAATACAAAAACAACTCTAGTTTCATTATCATGATATTATAATTAATGATTCAACATACAAAAAAAATTATTATGATTTAATCTTAAATATTATTATTTGTATTGATTATGATAACTATACCAGATTGGTTGCATATACTTTAATAGATGATGAAACTGAAGCAACATTTAAATGGATTTATAAGAATATAAAAATTGCTACTGGAAATATTATGCTATATTCAATATATACTGATGGAGATCCTGCTATGTTTTGAGCTATTAAGGATGTTTTTAACATAGCGGTACATTTTATCTGTATTTATCATATTGATCAAAATGTTCAAAAGAAGTATAAACCCATTCTTGAAACAAATTTTGCTCAATTTCATAATGATTTTTATTAATTGCCAATCCACGAGTCAGGTGATGAAAACGATAATAAAGTTCAATGGAAATTTATTAATTAAAAACTGTATTTCTGAATGTAAAGTTATTCGCTAGCCAAATGTTTAAAAAATGTCATTTTACTTCAAAACTTTTAGGAATTGAGCTTATTTTCCCAACATTACATTATGATATTTATCATGAGATTGGTGGAAAACTGTTTCATTAAATTCAAAAGACAAAAACATAGTTTTTACTATACCATTTTGCTTATATATGCGTATTAGTTGTAACCTTAATGGCAAGAACTTCATAATTACAGTCCTTCAAAATAATAAAAATGAATATAAATCTGGTTTTCAATGTATTTGTGAAGATATAAGTTCAAAAATAGAACCCTATCCTTCAACAGCCATAAACTCATGTTATAAGGAAGTTTTGGAACTAAAACTAAGTATTCTGATATATATAGCAGTTATTGGTTTTGAGGATGAAAAAATTATTCAGCAATTACTTGATAAAATAGAATTTTTTTCAATATTTCTTCAGATTGAAAAATTATCAGTTGTAATTTCAGGTTTTGGCTATTCATTTAAAGATGGGTATTATGGAGCTGAAAAGAGTTTTACTTCTTTCTTTATTACATGATATCGGAGTGCACAGCACTTATTTTTATTGAAATTAGAAGATGACTAATGTATTTTAGAAATATATCATAATGCTAATAAAATTGAGTAATTTACTGGATTAACGCCAGATGATGTTTGGAAAAAAGTTGGTATACATAAAAATTTTCTGGATCACATATCTTCAAAATTACCTACAAAACTACTCAGAATTTATTACAATTTGAAGTAGCTATATATAAGTCTGATAAATGGAATAATTATGAAAAACTTACAAAAGTATTTGACTGACACATTAAATCACATAAACTTCCAAATACAATGATTAACTAGTCACAATTATTTTATGATTGGTATAAATAAGAAAGTTCTATTGTTCAATTTTCATCTATATTGGTTAAAATATATCCAGAGGATTACAAACTGCAAGACAAAGAGCTAAGAGCATGGTGTGCTATGTTTAAAACATGTGGATGTTCAAATATAATACCTTTTTCACATAAAGAATCTCAAATTGAATTTTGAAGTAGAGCTTATAACAATAAAGCAGATAGACAAATATTAGAAAATTTATATAATTTTAAATTGCTTAATATTGATAATAAAAAAGAAGATTTACGTTGAAAAAGTTTTTGTGATGCAATAAATTCAAATAAAAAAGGACAGGATGGCAAAATTTGTATTTTATTTATTATTACACTAAAGTTTAAATATAAAGATTTAATACAGGAATTAGGAGTAAATAATAGTAGCTAAATCATTATATGATTCTAGATATATTTAATTTTTTGATTTTTAATTTTTTTTTTTTGCATAACAGGTGGCTTTTAGTACTATAACTAATGTATGAAAACATGTAAGATTATATGACCCAGGTGCTCCACCCATAAATAAAATAAAAAGGAAAGTTCAACATTTAAATAATATACAATTTACTATTTTTTTTCAAAATCGTGAAAATGTTACTATGAGTTCTTATTATATAGATGCGAAAACAGGGTTGCCAGTTTTATATCTTCGAGATCAAAAAAGTGAACTATGAAATAAGTTTACCAAAACTTATCCAAATGGTATGAAAAGATCAACTTTTATGACACGTCTAAAAAATTCTACCAATCTGAAATACCGTGATGATCTTGGAGGTTTATGTCAAATTTACAATGATTATAGATTTGAAGTATTTGAAAATTTGGCCAACATAATACAGGATAATTTCAAGGATAAAACAATTATGGCTAGTTGAAACTAAATCATATTTATCTTTCACAATAACATATAAATTACTTACTAAAGATATTTTAGAATATAATTCTTGATCAACTTGATAAGCTGAAAAGACAATTAAAGTAAGGGTTTGAAAAAGAACTAGCAGTTAATCCAGATGGTTGAGTTATTCATGATCCTTATATTTCTCATTATTTACTATATGTGTTTGGAGAGTGCAACAATAAACATAAAACATAATGTTTGAAATATAATCAACTTTTTGAATTTTTTGATTTCATGACTAAAAATATTTTTGAAAATTATTAATTACAACTTGCTGAAGCTAAAGAGCACCTGTTGTACTATCTTTCACACCAAACATGCAAAGTGTTTCTAAATGCCCAGTTTAATACCACATTAGCTGAGTTGGATTCAAGTGATGCAATTATTATTACTAATTATAAAATGTGAATATTATTACAATCAGTACGTGAAACAAAGCAAGATTTTTTTGGAAAGCATGGATGAACCTTGCATACTATTTTAATTTTTATAAGAGAAACAAATTCAAATAAATTAGATATTGGAGCTTATGATCATTGGTCTTTGGATATCAAGCAGGATGCTTAGTTCACAACATCGGCATTTGAAGCAGTATTTAAAACAATAAGTAAAAAGTCCAAATAGATTAAAGTAATATCAGACAATGGTTCACATTACCACAACTCTGAGCTCATGGCAATTGTGAGTTATTGGCATACTTAGTATAATATTAAAGTTCAGAGTTAGTTGTTTCTTAAATCTAGAGAGCTGAAAATAATGATAGATTCATATCATGCATCAGTAAGTTCTAATCCAATTGAAATCAATTGACTATAATATCTGATTATACTATACCATCATTCCCAGATAACTTATGTAATCAAATGATATTTACGAATTGGATGTGATTTATCAAGTGATAATGATATTGCTCAAGTAGCAAAAGGATTATCTAGAACTTCATTAGCTAACCTTGAACCCAATTGTAATAATGATTCTGAGGGTCATGAAAAAAATCAAAGAAAAAAGTCAAAGATTAAAATAATCAAAGGAATTTCAAAACTATTTTATTGAAAATGGCCTTATCAGGGTCAATATAATGGATATATATGTATTCGCCCATTATCTCATTTTGGAGTGTGGAACAATTTTTCACCATCATATGTAGCCAAACTTTGGAATACGTCTCTTTATCAATCTCAACCATCAATATCTCAATATACTATTCCAGAAACTCAATGGACTATGTTAATTGTAGTAGAATCAGGTATTTTATTACATTGGCATATGTATATCTAAATTGATAAAATTATTGATAGTTATTTTTCAAATAATCTAGATCTAATAAAAAATGATAAGAATGCCAGTAATATATAACTCAAACCTTTGTGTATTAGTTACTATAAAATAACTTTATGCATGTTTGAAAATTTTAGATGAAATTCTTCCAAATGAACAACCTAATGATCCAAATTTTTTTAATAGTAAAGAGGAAATAGATATTGGTAAGTCAAACTATAAACAAAAATTACATAATAAAGATATATTTATATACTTTACATTATTCCTTTCATTTAAATAATACTTCAAAAGTTTCTATTAGCAAAAGAGTAGGTGTTAAAAGGTAATCAGAAATTGGGTGAAAGAGGTGAAAAAAGAATGAAAAAAGAGGTAAAAGTCCTATTAGAGCTTTTTTTTCTGAATGGGAATCGTAGGTCAGAAAATATGATGAATGCTCGAAGTATGCATGATGAGCTATTAAAACACATTGAAGCTAGTAAACTTGAAGAAGAGGACATCCCAAAAGTCAATACCATACAAAATTGGATAAATACATATACCTGTGTTTTAAAGAAAGAGCTATAGAGCATGATTTGGCTAATGAGTATGAAAATGCCTTGAATTTATCAAAATAGAAGTTGTTATAACTTAGTTTATTTATAAAATAAAGTAAAAATGCATAAAAGTTTAGTGAAATTTAAAAAAATTTCACCTTCTGAATTCTTATTTTACCTAATAATATATGGTAAATGTCATGTGCTTCTAAGGTAAAGTTCACCAAAAAAATTTTTTTACACTTGATGGCTTTAAAAAAATAAAAATATGACATTTACTTTATTATTGGTTACTATTTTTAGTAAAATATGTTTATAATTTTATTATATTAGAAACTGTCAAAATTAGTGTATTACGACAAATTAGTATATGATTTGTGTTAAATTTTATATGTAATTTCATTAGTTAAATCACAGATCGTCAATTAAGCATAAAATAATTTGAATATTAATTTTTATTGGAAAAAATTAAAAAGCAATTATCTATTAGCAGTCCTATATCTTAATCGAATATTAGATTAAAATTAGACTATATGGGCATTTTGTTATAATCGTAAAATGTTTACTGCTGGCATCTAAAGTACTTCACAGATAGAAGCAATAAATTCTATTATTGCATCTGATATAAATCGAAATACTGGATTTTGCCAATTATTTAATATTCTGATGGGTCATTGCAATTTGGAAAAAATAATCAAATGTTTCACTGCCAACAATTTATAATATAATATATAAATCAATAGATGAAAAAATTCAGAGTTATTTGTTGTCTAATATGTATAATAAGATCTGTGCCCAAATTACTGAAAGCTTTTTATATACTGCTTAACGATTTAATGGTAATTTTGAAAAATATGTTAATATAAATAACTTTAGTATTAGTAATCTTTTGTCTGCTTTATAATTAGACTGTATCATAGCTGATTTATAATAAAATATTTAGTTATAGGGTAAGATTGATGATACAACCAAAGAATATCTTAAAAAAATATACAAAAAATCACAAATTAACCTGAAAATATTGTTGGAATGTGTAAAGCAACAATTTATTACATTTTTATGGATCATTAAATCTATGGTTTCAAATTGGAATCATCATATTTTAATTTTAAATGATGAGTTCTTCTTATGTATATACTTTACAATTATTAATTTTGGTATACTTTGTCAATATTTTTTTTGCTTAATGAGATTTACCAGTAATGCACAATTTACAATGGCCTTAATAAATCATAGATAATTTAATGATAATAAAGCTTTTGATTCAACAATAGATATCTCAATAGCATAATCAATTAAAGTTATCCAGAAAGAATCTCATACTAATAATCTAATAATGCCAAATTGTCAGATTCTAAATATGTTAAGAGAAAAAATTATCAAAATAAAAGCAATAATATATTGAAGGGCATGAGCATGTAACAAAAGCATTAAATTTGGCAATTAGGACTGATTCTATTGATGAATTAATTGGGTTATGTAATAGGTTTATGTCTTCTTATGTTTATCTTAATACATAACAAACTAATGAAATACATCAAAATGATTCTAATTATATCCCAAATCCAATTGTATATAATATTTGTGAACGTTCACCTAAAAGATTGAAAAGTGCAATAGAAATTGCTAAAAAAAATAGGCCTTTTAAAGAACTTACAAATATAAATTAAACTAATAACCAAGATGTAGAGACAAGATCAAATCATAATCATAGACAGTAAAAATGTAGAAAATGTGGACAATTAGATCACTATCAAAAGAATTGTAATAGTAATGCATAAATTTATTACTATAAAAAATGAGTGCAAATAAGGAAACAAATAAATTTTATTAATTAATGTATTAATACAAATAAATTATTTTTTACATCAATGTTTTTACAATTATAATGTGAATTTTTTGTATCATGTGACAGGTGTTTTAACCACATATATATAGTTATAAAACTACAAAAGTTAGTGAAATAACCAGATGGTTATTATAACTATGGTTAAGTTTAGCAATGGTAAAAGTTATATATATTATTTTTAAAGATTAAAAGTTATAAAGAAATAATAGTAGAATTATAAGTAATTAACACATTTTTTTCAGAATATTTTCAACTGGATAAGTTATTATTGCAGTATAATATAGAATTAAAAAAACTTTATTATTTAACATAACTACATAAGATTTCTGATTTTTGTTAAAATTTGATAAAATGGAAAATCTTCATTCTACATATTTTTATATTTGTTTATAAAACTCTATATATTATTAACAACTATTATAATTGCTAGAATTTATTTATATTAGTTTTATTATACTTGACAACTAAACTATCACTTTTTATAATATTGATATTTCATAACACAGGTTTAAAGATGGTCATTATCGCACAATTTACCACAATTAACCAGGAAAATTTTGGTAAATTGTGGGTTTTTTTTGTTCAATTTAGTGAAAATGGGGAATTTCACATTTTCACAAAAAAAGCTAAATGGTGCCGTTTCTCTAAAATTAACCAAAATTAATAATTTAAATGTTGTGGAATAATATGAAAATATTGGTTAATTATTTATCACATTACAGAATTTATCAAAATTACCTTAAAATTTATCAGCAAATTTTTTAAGGTGCAAATCTGCGTTGATCATCACCATAAAGATCTGCATAGATCTCCAAAAAGCCAAAATCTGCGCAGAAATTTTATCATTAATCTGTGAAATATTTCAGTTATGCATTTTTATATATATCACTTTTCAGTTGTATAATGTAATTAATTTTATTAATTACAGTCAAATAGTCATGCTCAAATTTTGATATTTTAACATTTTAGATTTTGTATTTTAGTGTAAAAGTTAAAGTTGTTTTTATTTTTGTTATAAGTTTATATAATGCTTTTTGATATTAATAAAAGTATGAGTTTTTTATATATTATTATTTATTAAAGCTTAATAAAGTAGAAATAAATCAGTCTTTCATCTTTTTTTAAAAAATTGTATTGTAGTACTGTATTGTAGTGTTAAATGTTAATAAAGTTTTTTTCGTGAATGATAAATTTTTCTAAGATAAATGCCATTTTTAATTTGGCCAATAATAGTTTAATAATTCAGGCCAAATTTAACAAGTCACGTGGGATGAAAAAAGTGTTGGCGATACTGGGGTAGATCATAGCAAACACATGTACAAGACGTATTTTTGCTAAGAAAATTTATTATTCACATTGTACATATAGATTTCTCGGAAATAATGTCGAATCTATGAAATTGGTCGCTCTTGGATTATTGCGATTGGTACGATATGATTCTAATATAGTATCGCGAACTTATATTAAATAAAATTTGCCTTAAAATTATAATTATTATTGAAAAACTCTAATAATTAAAAAATATAACAATAATTTTACATGTAACTGAAATAAATTTTGAGTTAAATTTAGATTTAATAATTAATACACTAGTTAAAGATAAAGCCTACAATACATTTGAAAGCAAAATAACGCAGTACATAATTAATTTTAATCATATTAATGACATCCTTTATTTCTTCAAAGCCTTTCCCCCTTTTGTATCAGTATATTTACCTAGAAGAAATGGTACAAAAGATTAAGTAAAAATCCTAGCAATTAAACACATATTGCCATAACATTTTTTGCATACATACGTTGAGGTTTCATAAAATATTCGTATACCTTTCCATTTTCCACAATCCATGCTAAACGATCTTGCCCTTTCGAATATTTTGGCGCTTCTTCAAGAGAATCTCTGAGTGGGTACAACATCTGACTCATATCTTCCCACAGAAAAACACGACCATAACAATCTAAAAAAATCATCCCGTAATTAACCTCCCCAATAAAGATTATATGATCAAAGCAATATTCTGCAACATTTGCTATATAAAAAGTTAGATCTTTTGGATCACTATCAATGAGATCTTCACAACCAATAGAAGTTGCAATATTGCGTCGATCAGATTTACTTTCAAAAGTATCAACTAATATGAGTGTATTGTTGCAACTCGATGTAGGATCATTTTGTCCCTCACGTACTGACATTTGAGACATGTTTCCTTGATCTCGATTTGATCCTGAAGCTTCCTGGGTAGGGTAAGGGTACGCGTGTACAAATCGACAGGTTTTTGATGGGACTTCGGTTGTCCATTCATAGCCTGCCAAGGAACCGACTCTGCACAGTTTCCCAAAGGATGACTGCAGTATTCCAATTGATCTTGGGTTAGAACATCCTCCATATCCGATGCCCACGTTAATATCTGCATGTTCTTTATCCTTGATTCTAATACCTGACTCCTTATACTTATTTGGCAACGAATTGACGCGTCCATCATGAATTTCACAACTTTTCCTTTTCGTTTCGAAATATCCTTCGAGAACGTTACATTCACGGTTGATGGGCGCAATTTCAGATTCGGTTGAATTGTTATCAAACTTTCCGCCAAGAGTTCCAGACTTCCCTCCAAATAATCTATTTGCGTTTCTAAATCCATTTTCCTTGATGGTCGAAAAGTGAAGGCCCATAGAACCGCCCAGGCGTCCCATATAGTGATAATCGGTATCGGCTGGAAGTTGTGCGTGTAAGAATAATGTTTTTCCCTCCTGACCGAAAGGAGTTATTATTTGGTTCGTTCTACATAAAATACGTTTTTTGAATTTGTTCAAACATTTTTTTTTGTACTCCCTCTCCTTACCTGAAAGGTTCCACGAATTCCAAGTTCAAGTTCTTCTGCCATTTTTCTCTCAAATTTTTTAACCAACTGAACGGACTTGACGTCAAGAGATACTGTATAAATTTAGAATGCTCAAACTGAAACAAACACTAACTAAAACTTACTCTTCCGGGTTCCAAGTCGCCATTTATATAAATCGTGTTACGGAATAACGTGCTTTTGGGGTTTTGGGTGAATATGTTGAGTTGACTACACTATGTTTCTGTGTTACGTAATCTGCGCTAGGACGGGCGTTAATTAACCGTTAATTATGTTACTTATAATTAGTCTAAAATGGTTAATTAACCGTTACTTTTAATTAACCAATAAAAATGTAAGAATTTAAGTCATGTGATTTAATTTATTAAATTCTATAAATTGATAATTATAATTTATAATTTGATAAAGATAATAATTCTGATAATGTTAGTATAATTGGATTTGAATTAAATGTAATTAATTTACTAAATAAAGAATAAATAAAATAAAGTTTATTTTAAATTTTCAATAAATTATAATATATTATTTATGTACTGTATTTTTAAATTATATATAATTAATATATATATGTTACTTATAGGTTAATTAAACCATTAATTAACCGGTTAATTAACCAAATTTATAAGTAATAGTTACTTTACCAACCCTAGTATAGGCGCAGTGAAATTTTTGGGATTTCAGCACAATATTAAATAATGATAAGCAATAATGTAAAAAATAAATACAAAGATAAATTTTGTGAATTTACGTATTATAAGTTGTTAATTACAGATTTACAGTATAAGAAATCAAAGCTAGACAAACAAACTTCTTAATTTTTCATATCCTTTCTGGAATAACAATTTTCAGATTTTGGTCATACCATACCTCAATAAGAAAAATTTTATTATCCTGGCATATGCATCATTTTCACTGATCATGATCAACAATATCCTTGAGTTTTTTATACCAGCTAGTGCTATGAAGCTGATGCTGAGCCCTTTGCACTTCCAATGCAATTTGATATTTTTGGAAGAAAGCATCAAGCTTTAATCCATTTAAAAAAGGAGAATGATACTCAATTATTTGGCTCTTCATTAAAAATTCCCTTAGCTATCTGAATGCATCTAGTTTAAAATTTGCAATTTTTCTTAGATTTTAATTCTTTTTTAAATTCATTGATATTACGCCTTAATTTTGCTAGTTTAGCTTTAAGCTCATAAATCTCATTATTACACCTAGCATTCTTAGTAGCAGTATATGCTCTACTTTTTTCCAACTTCTTAATTCTGCTTTCAAGTTCTTTCTGATCTTAGACTTAAGTTGAGCATTTTCAGTATTATATTTGGTATCTTTCTCCATAAACCGCTTTAGAAGTTTAGCATTCTTGGGTTCAATCTTAATCTTCTTAGCCTCAAACTTAACATTTTTGGTCTTAAGCTTGCTAATGCATTATCTCAATAATTCAAGCTCTGATGGCATGATTTATAAAACTATATACTATACATAAGCATTCAAAATAATAAAAAACTTTTATATATATGAAAGAAAATTCTTCATATCAATCACTTTTGCCAAAAAAAAATATCATTATTTTTTTATTAATATATGCAAAAATAAATACATAGGATCAGAATGTAGCTTGTGATACATAATATCTAAGTCAATATACATGATTATTTTTTCTTGATTATTTCTTCTACATGGCTAAGGTTTCTGGGCAAAACTTATTTTGAATTTTGCGAAATAGTGAAATTTCAAATAGTGAAGTTAAAACTATTGACAAAATATTTTGCCATTGGCAAAACTTTAACAATTGCAAAATGAAAAAACTGCTGCGAAACTTTATAGCCAATCAGATGCATATCAGATAATCAATAAATCATCCTCGCTCTGCATATTTTGACAAAATCCAACATACCAGATCCTATTCCCACCGTTTTCAAGGTCTTTTTATGTTTATTACAAAATAAAAAAAATAAGAAATGTTAGTTATCATACTAACATTTCTTAAACCCTCTTCGCCAAATTACAACTTACCTAAAATAAGTTTTCAAATAAGATCTTTCCATTCACTACAAAATAAAGAAATAAGAAACATTAGTCATCATACTAACGTTTCTTAAACCACCTTCACCAAATTACAACTCAGCCAAGAGTTTCCAAACAAGGCCTTTCCGTTCACTATAAAATAAAGAAATAAGAAACATTAGTCATCATAGTAACATTTTTTAAACCACCTTTACCAAATTATAACTTATCCAAGAGTTTCCAAACAAAGTCTTTCCATTCACTATAAAATATAAAAATAAGAAACATTAGTCATCATACTAACGTTTCTTAAATCACCTTTGCCAAATTACAACTAACTCAAGAGTTCCTAAGCAAGATCTTTCTATTCATTACAAAATAAAGAAATAAGAAACATTAGTTATCATACTAATATTTCTTAAATTACCTTCACCAAATTACAACTCACCTAAGAGTCCTTAAGTAAGGCCTTTCCGTTCACTACAAAATAAAGAAATAAGAAATATTAGTCATCATACTAATGTTTTTTAAACCCTCTTTGTCAAATTACAGCTCATTAGATAAGTTTCAAAGGCTATTCTGATTAACTTTTGTATTGATTACAAAATAAAGAAAAAAAAATGTTAGTTATTATACTAACATTTCTTAAACCTTTTTGCCAAAGTTCAACTCACCCAAAGCCATTCTACATTCACTACAAAATAAAGAAAAGATGTAATGTTAATCATTATACTAATGTTCCTTTTAAAGCTAAACCAAGACATTTGCGTTCCTACAAAAATAAAAAAATATTAGTTGTTAACTCGTTATACTAATATTTCTCAAAACATTTCAGAATTTTTAACTTACTAGAAGTTTATAAAAAAAATAGATATTCTGAAAGAGTTAAGGGTAGGGATTAGAGTTAATTAAAAATATATTTGATAATTTTTTTTTAAAAAAAAAGATTATCTATCTGATCGAAATATAACAGAATTATTACATCATATTATGTAAGAACTAAAGGTATGCTCCAAAATCTGGTTAATCCAGATATCCAGTCATCCATTCAAAAATTAATCAGATTCAGATTAATCCGTTTATACCACTGGATTGACCGGATGGTTCAACAGATATCTGATTAATCTGATGATCCATTTATATCACCGGATTCACTGGATCCACTGGATTTTTTTATAAAACTTTACATACTGTAATTGAAGGTGAGTAAAGAGTTATTCCTACAAAAAGAAAAAAAAATATTAGCAACGTTCTTGTATTAAAGTTTAATAACCACCCCCCTTCAATTACCTCCAGAAGCTGAACCGAAGAGTTCATTCCTACAAAAAATAAAAGAAAAATGAATATTAATAAATGTTCTTGTATAATAAAATAAAAAAGAAACACCTCTCTCCGCTTCCATTTACTCCATTTACCTTCAGGATCTGAGCTGAAGAGTTCGTTCCTACAAAAAAGAAAAAAAATGAATGTTAATAAATGTTCTTGTATAATAAAATAAAAAAGAAACACCTCCGTTCTCCACCCCCTTTTATCCTATTTACCTTTAGGAACTGAGCCAAAGTGTTCGTTCCTACAAAAAAAAAACATTAACAACGTTTTTATATTAAAGTTTAATAACCATTCCTCTTCAATTACCTCCAGAAGTCAAGCCAAAGTGTTCATTCCTAAAAAAAAGAAAAAAAAAGAACATTAGCAATATTCTTGTATTAAAGTTTAATATCCTCCCAATTACCTCCAGGAGCTAAGCTAAAGAGTTTGTTCCTATAAAAAAAGAATAAAAAAGAATGTTAATAAACATTCTTATGTATTAAAATAAAAAAAAACATCACCAAAAAAAAAAATAAAAAAAAAAATACCAGATTTGACCAGATTATCTGATCAATCTAGTCAATCTGATCATTCGTGTAATATCCATTGGTCAAAAACTGATCTATCTTACAGATATCTTATAAATATTGGATACGCAATATATATACTATAAAATTAAAAAATACAATCTATTAATTATCTCACTATCCAGTAATCATAAAAAGATGAAATATAGCTCATTCGATTCGTCTCACTGAAACGTATCAAATGGTATTAATTTCGCATTTCTAGGTGTGATAGATATCGAGATATTGCATTTTTTGTTTGTTTTTTTACGATTTATCAAATATCTCAGCATCTATCACACCTAGAAATGCGAAATTAGTACCATTCGATACGTCTCAGTGAGGCGAATTGAATGAGCTATATTTTATCATTTTATGATTACTGGATAGCGAGATAATTAATAGATTGTATTTTTTAATTCTATAATATACATATTGAATACTCGATGTATAGCAGATTTTCTGCATTTTGGGTACCTGATATTTATAAGATATCTGTAAGATAGATCAGTTTTTGACCAGTAATCTGATCAATCCAGTATTATTCAATGGATCTATCTGGATTATCCAAAATCTGTTCATTCCTTAATCTGAATTATCCAATCCGTTCAAAAATAGATGACAGATTGAACGGATTTTACTGGAACATACCTCTAAATTGGGCATCCAAACTAATTGGTGAATGTAAAAAAATTGTTAATTATTTACAAATTCACATAAAGCTGGTGAATTATTAAAAATGAATATTGTAAAAAATATGATATCAGGAGGTGGCTTAAAAAAGCATGTTAAAACAAGATAGATAACTGCCTTTGATTGTACTAATTCAATTATCCAATATCAAGAATCAATTAAAAATATAAGTATTTTGTAATTAAAATACTTGTTAAATTATATTGTATATAATAACTAATATATCTTTTTATTTTTTTTTATTTATTTAGTTAATTGAAGAACAACCACAATTGTTCAATACTAAAATATTGTATATTGTCCAACGTCGCAATTTTTTTCATAATATAGAAGATCTTTGATTAATTTTGACTTCAATTAAGAAAGCTGTTGTAATATTTGAATATAAAAGTACTACATTAGCAGATTGTTTTATTTGTCTCGTAATTATGGCTGCAACTATAAAAGAATTATCTTAAACTGGACCTATTAATTTTTATTTTCAATGTCAAGCAATTTTTGATAAAAGATGGCAAGAATTTAATTTTGATCTATATTTACTTGCTTATTTTTTACATCCAAAATATCAAGGTATAAATATTTTAAAATAATATAATTGATTTTATTTTATCTTATTTAATAAATTTATTTTATTTAATTTTTAGACACTGGCTTACAAGTAAATACTTTTTGAATAATTTGTAAAAAAGCATTATTAATTTGAAAAGGAATAGGAAAAGGAAGCAGCTCTGCCAGTAAATTAATTACGTAATTAACAAATTATTCTATTAAAAATGAACCATATCAATATAATTTTGAATTTGTATTTGAAATTTATACTATTAAAAGTTGGTAGTTAATGTGTAAACAAAAAAAAAATCATATCCAACAACTTGCTTTATTAATTAATGCAATAATACTACACAATGCCAGTTGTGAATGTATTTTTTCTGTTTTAGGTTGGTATATGAACAAGCGCCAATTACGGTAAGTTTTTTTAATTAATTTATTTATTAATTATTGCAAATGCAAATTTTAAATTATATTATAATAACTACTAAATAATTATTTTAAAATTTTAGTCTTAATTATGAATTATTGCAAAATATGTCTCGAATGCATTCTTATTATAAATCAAATATTAATTACAAATTATCAGAATAAGAAATTCAAAAAATAGTTACTCAAACATCTTTTATAAATGATGAAGAAGAGAATAATGAAGAAAAAGAAGAAGAAGAAGAAACCAATGATGAAGAAAAATTAATAGATGATAATAAAAATTAATTTAAAGATTATTAAATTTGCAGAATTAATAGATATTAATGATTCTGAATTTTGTTATGCTTTAGAATTAGATGTTTCTGTAGTAATTCCACCTTTAACTAAAGAAATAGAAGATGGTAATTTAAATTTTGATATAAATGCACTTGTAAAAACTGCTATGATAAAAAGACTTGCTCAAGAATCAAAAATTTAGAATAATACATATAGTATATATAAAATATAAATGTAATTAGTAAAAATAACAATAAAAATAGTAAATAAAGAAAGTAATTTTAATTTAAATATATTATATATTAAATATTTAAAATATAAAGTATAAATATATTAAAATATTTTTTTTACATAAATATTTTTTTAATTTATTAAGAAAAAGTATTATCTTTTTATTAATAATAATATTTTACATTGGCAAAATTTTTAAGGTGCAGAACTGCGCAATTCTGCAGTATAAAAATTTGCACAGTTCTGCGAACCTGTCGACATGCGCTGAAGGAAAAAGTTAAGAAAATTTGTACAGATCTCCAAGAGTCAAAAAATCTGCGAAAAAATTTAAGATAAAATCTGCGAAAATTTCTGAAGAAAAAGATAAATCTGCAAAATATTTTAGTTATACATTTTATATATATCACTTTTTAGTTGTATAATGTAATTTATGCTTTATTAATTTTATTAATTACAGTCAAATATATTTACAAATTAAACTACAAAAAAACTAAGTTCCTATTCTTTGATTTTTTCTTTACATGTTGTTAATATTTTGAACATAGTTTCAGTTAGTTCAATTTCAACAAACAACTAAGATATTTCATTGAAATCCTACATACTCACACCCAAAAGAATCTACAAAAAAAAAGAAATAATAAACATTAGTTATTAACATTTGTTAAAAAAGAAATTAAAAATAATTTGAAGATATTATACTATCAAAATCCTATAATCCACCCGGAAGAACCTACAAAAAAAAATAACGAAATGTTAGTTAGTAATATTTCATTAAAAATAAAAAAAAAATAAAAAATTTTTTGAAGATATACCTTTGAAGTACTGCCCGGAAGAACCTATAAAAAAAAGAAAAGAAACATTAGTAAAACATTTCATTAAAAAAAACAAAGTAGATAACTCTAAAAAACTTTCAATTTTGAAGTCCAAGAAGTCAAATCTGAAGCTGAAGTTCTACAAAAAAGAAAGAAATATTACATTAATAACGTTTCTTTAATAAAAAAAATTCTATCTCTCTGATACAAACCTTTAAAGTCTAGGTTGAATCTGAAGCCGAAGTCCTCCAAAAAAAAAGAAATGTTACATTAGTAACATTTCTTTAATAAAAAAAATTATATCTCCTCTGATACAAACCTTCGAAGTCTAAATCAAATTCTGAAGCTGATGTCCTAATCTTCGAAGTTCAAGTTGAATCTGAATCTATAAGAAAAAAAAGAATGTTACATTAGTAACATTTCTTTTAATACTCCTCCTCCTTCACTACAAATCTATTTTGAAGTTCTATACCTGAAAATTCAAACCTACAAAAGAAAGAATGTTAGTAACATTCATTAAATTAAAAAAAAAACAAAAAAAAACAGAATTTTAAAAAATTACCTTCAAAAATAGAGTCCTTTGACTTCCTAAACCTAAAGAAATAAAAAGAACATTAGTAAATGTTCATTTAATAAAAAAAATAATAAAATAAAAAAAAATTCATTTTAAAGTTATTACCTTCAAAATGGGAGTTCGGAGCTGTACTTCAGTTTTCTGGAATCTAAAGAAAAACAAAAAGAACGTTAGTAAACGTTCATTTAATAAAAAAAACAAACAAAAATTTTGAAGTCTTATCTTTGAAATGGAAGTCCAGAGCTGTACTTTAGTTTTCTGGAACCTAAAAAAATAAAAAAAACATTAGTAAATATTTATTTAATAAAAAAAAATAAAAAAAAAAAAATATAATTTTGAAGTTATTACCTTTGAAATGGGGAGTTCAGAACTTACATTTTGACTTCTAACCCTAAAAAAATACAAAAGAATGTTAGTAAACATTTATTTAATAATATATATATACTTTATTTATCTTTGAAAGTAAAGTCCGGAGATAATGAGAGAAGTTCAGTCTGTTCGGAGTCCTGCAAAAATTAATAAAAAAAAAAGAAAAAAATCTGCATGTCGCAGATTAAACATGAAGTTTGGAGAACTTACCAATTTTGTCCAAAACTTCAAAACCTAAAATTTAAAACAGTTAAATAATAGTTTAACTGAAGTTTATCAGAATAAAATAAAATCTTCAAAGCTTTTTACATAAAGTTTTTTACAAATTTGCAATATTAGAGATTATTGCAGATTTTTTCTAAAAACTTTATTTGAAGAACTGCACAGATATTTATTAAAAAAAGCAGAAATCTGCAAATTTTACAGATTTTCGCAATTCTGCGCTTCTAAAATTTCCCCAATGTAAGATTAGAAAAAATATTATTTTAATAATATACAGTAAATATTAAATAAAATTTAATTTTAAATAATGTAGTAAAATATTATATATCAAAGAAAAAAAATTATAAAAATAATTAGTAATTAATAATTTTTAAATCTTTAATATTTTATATATAAATTTATTTAATAAATAAATATGTTATAGTTTATAGTAAATAATATAAATAAAAAATAAAATAAAATAAAATTCTTAATTATATTTTTATTTTTTTTATTGTTGATTATCTTCTAAATTTGTTTTAACATATCGCTTTTTTTTATTTTTTTTTATTTTTTTTGGTTCACTTTCATTTCTTCTTGGTGAACTTATTGTTGAACTTGTTTTAATACGACGTGTATGAATCTTAGGTGCATTTGTTAATAATGATAAATTAACAAGCACAATATTCTATATTAAATAAAAAAATTAATATACAGTATTATATAATTATATTATATTATAAAATTTATTTAAATAAAATACATACACGTAAATTTAATAATAATTTCACAAATTTTGGTAAATTTTCTAAACTTTTTTCTGTTTTTTGTATTGGTATTTCTGCTACTTGCAAATGATAGTATTGATTAATATCAAATTTATCAGTCATAAGTACATTTAACTGAATTTTACTTCCTATAAATAATATTTATTATTATACTTATAATAATAGTTTAAAATAGTTTAAAATTTTAATAAATTAAATAAATAAAAACATTACTAGCAACTTGAATTCCAATAATTGAAAACTGTTTTTTTTCAGGTTTATGTAATTTTCGTATCCAATACATATCATCATTGATTTCTTTCCAAAGTTTTATCCCATTATCTTTTTTTTTAATATCATTACATATTATACGTGAATATTCACCAAATACAAGTTCAAAAATTTTATCTTTCCATTTTATTAAATGCATAAAATCTGGTTGTTTTCCTTGATTTCCTTTACCTATTCTATCAGCACTAGCAGCACTTTGCCATTCTGCACTATAATAATAATTTGTAAATTTAATATTATAAATAAAATAATAATATTACAAAATGCATACATGTTAATAAATAATTATTTAAATGGAAGTCCTTTTAATACTGCTTGAATTGAAGGAATTATAATATCTGTTACATATGTTCCTTCACTTTGTTCTTTCTAAATTCTGATATAAATGCTGGATTTGTCCAATAATTTGATCTAAAATAAAATTAATTAATTAATTTTAAAATTATAATTTTATAAATATAAATTATAATACTTACATTACATTAAGAATATCTACAGTAATTTTTTTAAGTTCTTCATCACTTTCTTTTCATTTTTTATTATGAATATGCTTATTAAGTAAACCTATATCTTCTTCTTCATAATTTAATACAAAATCTTAACATTGTTTTTGAATTAATTCTGGAAGTTTAACAATCATATTATTAGCAGGTTTTATAAAATTTTCATATACTCTATCTAATATATTTAATTCATTATCATTACTAATAATTCCATTGGCTAATGGATTTTCCCATATTAAACTTTTAATATCAATATTACTTATATTTTGATAAAGTTTTTCTGAAAATAAATTTGAACTTTATAAAGGTTTTATTTTTTAAAAAATATTAATATTTATTAAATATAAATATGATTACAAATAATTTTAATATTTTTTTTTTACCTTATGAAAGCTGTTTTTTTATATAATCTATATTTTTTTTATCATATTATTATCAGAAAGTGTATTTTTATTCTTTTAATAAATAAAATTAATATATTTATAATTTGTAAAAAATAATATAACATAATAAATTAATAATATAATATACCATTTTTAACACCCTAATATCGTATAAACTATATATACTTTCCAAAGCACAATTAAACTAGCGCAGAAATAAATTTTATTAGTTTCAGCTGATAATAAATTTTTTAACCTATTATTTTTATATTCATGCATGCATGCTATCAAAATTTATGTAAAAATTATTATTTTCAAGCGGCCGCTCCGTAAATAATAACTTTACATTATAATTATCATAAAACATTCTTCATTATTTTCCATAGGCTCAAATATTTTAATCAAATAACTGCGCCATTATCATTTAGCATAAAAAATATTTTAAATATTTAATAATTTACCTGTTTAGAAATATCATTAAGCTTTTTAAAAAGAGGAGATTTTTTTTAATTTTACTTTTTATTAATTGGATTATACTATCCAATATTTTTAATAATTCATTTTTTTGTATTGCTAAAATATCTTCCATAATTTTGAAAATTACTGATGCAGCAGTAATATGTTCTATTGGATTTTCTGTTATAAAGTTAATAATTTTGTCAATAATAATAGCAAACATTTTTAAAAAAATATAAAAAATATAAAATGAAAAAAATATAAAATTAAAAAATAAAAAATTGTTATTTTATATATTTTTATACTTATTTAAAAAATCTAGAAACTGTATTAATTTCATTAATTTTTAATATCATTAAAATTACTTACATAAAAAAAGAAAACAAAATTAAAATTTAAAATAATAAAATGCATTATATTTATCTGCATCATATATTTTATACTTAGATTTTTAGTATTGTTGAAGTAACTTACACGTTCTTATAAATTACTAATTTTTAATATGATACTAAAATAAAGAACAATATTAAAATTTAAACCAATAAAATAATATAAAATCTGCAATATATGCATTATATTTATCTGTATCATATGTTTTATACTTATCTTAATTGATTTTTTCATATTGNTCTGTATCATATGTTTTATACTTATCTTAATTGATTTTTTCATATTGTTGAAGTAACTTACACATTCTTATAAATTACTAATTTTTAATATAATACTAAAATAAAGAATAATATTAATTCGCAATTTGTAAAAAATGAAAAGATCTATATTAGTAATCGGTAAAGGTATGTTCTGAAATCTGGCCAATCTGGATATCCGGTCATCTATTCAAAAATTGATCAGATTCAGATTGATCTATTTGTACCACCGGATTGACCGGATGGTTCAACAGATATCTGATCAATCTGATGATCCATTTATATCACCAAATTTACCAGATTTACCAGATTTTTTATACTGTAATTGAAGGTGGGTGAAGTAGTCACTCCTACAAAAAGAAAAAAAGAACGTTAGTAACATTTTTATATAATAAAATAAAAAAGAAACACCTCCCCATTTACCCCATTTACCCTATTTACCTTCAGGAGCTGAGCCGAANAGTTNGTTCCTACAAAAAAAGAAAAAAAAATGAATGTTAATAAATGTTCTTGTATAATAAAATAAAAAGAAACTTCCCTCATTTACCCAATTTACCTTCAGGAGCCGAGCTGAAGAGTTCGTTCCTATAAAAAAGAAAAAAAAATGAACATTAATAAACGTTCTTATATAATAAAATAAAAAAAACACCTCCCCATTTATCCCATTTATCCTATTTACCTTCAGGAGCTGAGCCGAAGAGTTCGTTCCTACAAAAAAGAAAAAAATGAACGTTAATAAATGTTCTTGTATAATAAATAAAAAAAAACACCTCCTCATTTACCCCATTTACCTTCAGAAGTTGAGCTGAAGAGTTCGTTCCTACAAAAAAAGAAAAAAAAAGAACGTTAGTAACGTTCTTATATTAAAGTTTAATAACCACCCCCTTCAATTACCTTCAGGAGTCGAGCTGAAGTATTTGTTCCTAAAAAAAAGAAAAAAAAAGAACGTTAGCAACGTTCTTGTATTAAAGTTTAATAAAAAAATACCTCACTACCCCCTTTTTATCCCATTTACCTCCAGGAGCTGAGCCGAAGTGTTCGTTCCTACAAAAAAGAANAAAAAAGAATGTTAATAAATGTTCTTGTGTATTAAAATAAAAACAAAAACAAAAAAAAATAAAAAAAAATACCAGATTTGACCAGATTATCTGATCAATCTGGTCAATCTGATTATCTGTATAATATCTGATCAATCTGGTATTATTCAACGGATCCATCTGGATTATCCAAAATCTGTTCATTTCTTAATCCAGATTATCCAATTCGTTCAAAAACAGATGACAGATTGAACGGATTTTACCGGAGCATACCTCTAGTGATCAGTAAGGCAATTTTATAATTTAATTTATTAGTATCTATATTCTGACAAATATTAACATATTTTGATAATCATTTTGGATCTTTAAAAATAATAAATTAATTTATGACTTTCTGGCTACCTTCCATAAAAAAATTATAAGAATATCTTCAAAATTGCAAATTCTAAATAAGGACTGAAATTATGCAATTAGATATTTTTATTAAATTTTACTATTAAAATCACTGGCTGGGGATTATGGATATGATAAAGTAATAAGATATGCTATATTTTTTTGCCCATTTTTTTGCAATTAATGTTAGTTAAATTATTTGTAATACTAATTAAAATTATCATAATGCAAGTTAGAGGTGCTTTGCTTAATTTAGCAATATATAAATTATAGTTAAAATACTTCACTAATCACTATCTAATATCGATCTTTCTATTTTTCATGAATTGCAAATTAAGTTTATTCATAACATGATAATTGTTTTCTTTTTCATAATTACAAGTGATATTATCAATTTGGGACCTACATATATGGTTAATATTTCTTTGAATAATAATGATATTGGGTATTCTGATCAATTTTAGATTTATCTCTGGTATATTAATCTTTTTTGATATCTAATAACTTCATATTTTAAAAATATCTCTATAATTGAATTAATTTCACTGGTCTTTTTTCAAATAATGGATTATGCTTCCATGATGTAAGATATATCTATGCCTTTAAGAAAGCTGGTAATTTAACTAGTAAATCAGAATATACCTGATTAAATGTTATTATATATTTATATATTACGCAAATTACCTTCTTAATCAAAGATTTTAGGATGGATTCATACATATGATTATTTAACTGATTTGATGAATTGATTTTGAAAAATATTTATTAAAAAGAATATTCTGTCTTACTTCTGAAGAAACAAAATTTTGAGAGAATAAATTACTGCAAAAATATGTAATACTATTTAAGATAAACCATACTAAATGTATTGTATTAATTGGATAATAAATCATGCAATTTTCATCATGAAATCATAATGATTAGCAAAAATACATCATGATTTTCATAATAAAATATCATATTAAAAGCTTTATTTATTAATAAATTTATGTGTCAATACTATAATACATCTGCTAGAAATATTAATTCCAATCAATAAATGAAAATCATGTATTCGTGTGCATACAAATTGTAATTCTACCAACAATACTGATGAAATCAATTTGTCATATTATTCTAGATAACTATGTTGCAATACATTATTATTTTTATTTAGATGCAATTACAATATAATGCTGTTAATCAGTATTACAGTAGCTCACAAAAGTAATGCATCACCTGAAAAAAAAAATAAAAATTATGATATCACATGATCTAAAACTCATTGGTACCTAAAATAAAAAAAATCTAAAAATAGAATACTGGAGTTATTTAAATGTATAAATTTATTTTAAATTGATTAGTTACTTTTTGAATTACATGAAATTAAGTTACAAACTACTGATGCGTTTCTTTTGACTGTTTGAAAATTTTAAAAAAATTAAAATTTTTATAAGAATTAGCAATATGATTTATGACAAATTAAGTAATAAACCAAGCATTTTATAGCTTAAATTATTATTTAAACTTAAAAAAAAATCAGTAATTTTAGTAATTTATTAATTGACTTATTTAAGCAAAAATACTCAAAATTACTAAGTAACATAGTAAATTAGTATATTTTTTATTACATACAAAGCTTTGGAAAGAGGTTCTATAATAAAATCACTCATAAATTTAAATTCTTCCAATCAAGAGGATTAATCCAAGCCAAATTTCATGCAAATCAGACCAGTAGATCATGAGGAATTAAGTGGTAAAGTTGGTCAATAATTTTTGATTTACATATAGAAACTAAAATTACTGATTTTTTTTAAGTTTAAATAATAATTTAAGCTATAAAATACTTAGTTTGTTACTTAATTTATCATAAATCATATTGCTAATTCTTATAAAAATTTAAAATTTTCAAACAGTCAAAAGAAATGTATCAGTAGTTTGTAACTTAATTTCATGTAATTCAAAAAGTAACTAATCAATTTAAAATAAATTTATACATTTAGGTAACTCCAGTATTCTATTTTTAGATTTTTTTTTATTTCAGATGCCAATGAGTTTTAGATCATGTGATATCATAATTTTTATTTTTTTTCAGGTGATGCATTACTTTTGTGAGCTACTGTATATGGAGAAAAAATATAACTATAGTATAAAAAAAGATTCTAAATCAATAGTAGTAATTTTGAAGGTAATCCACCAGGATATGAAAATTTGGAAGATGAAGGTAAAATTTGATTCTCTTTTTCCATTTTTTTTACCTTTGCAAGTATATCCTCTGCTTGAGTATATAGACATAGTTGTAACTTTATTTATTGCCTTAATTGTAGATAAGATATCAATCTGCAATAATAAAAGTAAAATTACTATTGGTTTTTTATATAAGCATACATTTTTGATTCTTACCTACCAACTCATCAAGTTAATCATGTGTTTTGCAAACTGCTCAAAATTGTTAAAAGACATGGGTAATTTGATCTTATGAATTGTTGAAGTATATATATTGAGAGTAGAGGATGAACTAAATACTTGATAATGATATAACCATTTATAAAAAAAACATAATATGTGAATATTTAGATTTCAATCACCTAACTTCTGATCATAATACTTTGCATTAAATAAATGTGCTTTTTTCCTAAGTATACTTTCTAGTAACTTATTTAAAATTCATATTGAATTTTAACCCAATTTTATTTAATCATTATCTTCTTTTATTACAAAAACTTTTCTAGCAAATGAAAACTCAATAATGATTATAACTTGATTTTTATTTGTCATTTTAATTACTTTGAAAAGTTCATCAATTTTGTGCTTTTTTGTGTTTAGCTGAAATTTCAGAAATTGGAGACTCAGGGATTCATCTTTCTGCTTGAAGAAATTATTTATAATCTCTTGAATTTTATTCCCTGAAATTTGTGAAAAAAGTGCTATTTTTATTATTTTTATTAATATACATAGTGATGTAGTGAGATAGTGTCCCACAGAATTTTAATGTCCCATATTTGTTCTATTTTACTGTTCCAGACTGTCCTGTTCAAGATAATTGTCCTAATATAATAAATAGTAAAATAATAAAAAACCCTTTATATTGCCATATCTTGATCAATATTAAATTTAGAAATATGTAATTATTACCATTCAATTAGTCATAATAAGTTGGTTCTAATGAACTAAAATTCATTAAAATCAGATAATTGGTTATTAAGATATTATTAAATTACATTTTACTATAGTTTATATATATTAAATGTTCCAGATATTACAAGTTCTTTGTCCAAGAATTTGGACTGTTCTAAACTATCCCATCCAAAAATATGTCTCATCTCAGTCACAAGTCACAACACTAGATATATATGTTACAGTTATATAATGGTTAATTTTTGAAAAAAAGACTAGAATACAAATTGCATATACTGTATAACATTTTTGGGTGATTTATCACTTAATTCATGCTTAGGATATAACAATAAAAAATCTTTCTATATTCATTAACTTTAAATATATATAAGAAGTAGGTTACTGATTGATTGCTATATCATCATAATTACAGTGAAATCTCTTTATAATCACCAAGTTGGTTACATAGTAAAAAAATCCAAAAATGTGACTATATAGGAGTTGTGACTATATAAAGGTTTTTTTATATAATCTTTATATAAGTTGGTTTTTTCAAAGATGTGATTATATAGAAAAATTTTATATAATGTGACTATATAGGATGTGATTATATGGAGGTCTGACTGTAATAGGTAATAAAAATCATGTGCACAAATACAGATCTATAATCTTACAAAACTGTTTCATCTAATTGAAATAGACTTTCTGTATATAACATTCTTAAGGGTGATTTTTGCTTTATTAAAGTAAATTACACTATCCTGAATTAATAACTAAAATATAAACAGAACGTAATATTAGTAGATATTTAAAGTTCATAATACAAATATCCTTCATTAATACTTACTGCTTATTTCAATACATATTTGTAAAAGTATACGAAATCTTGCATTTCAGAAAATTCCTGAAGTAAATTAATGTTATCTACTTCATTTAATCGATACTTATCTAAATTAATATTAATAATGATTGTACTTCTTCATAGTTTAACTTTTTTGACAGAAAAAAATATACCACAAAAATCAAGGTAATATAAAATCAGAGGCAAAAACTCTGCCCACCAAATATAAAAGCTTCTTCAGTAAGCATCTTTAGGTTTTGATTAATTTTTTTACTATTTTTAAAAATAAACTTTTCAGATTATTGATTATTTTTTTTGTTATTAAAGATCTCTTTTTTTTGCTTCATGATTGATCTTAAATCTTTCACATAAACAAACTGAAATTTATTGGCATTAGTTATAAAACCAATACTAGTATTATGATTCAAATGAATCTATGATCTGCTAATCTGATTTGAAATGATCTGAATATCTGAAATAGATCTGCAAATCTATTCTTTACTGATTTAAATATCTGTCAGATGCAGATAATTTGAATGATCTGAATCATATTTTTTTTTTAAAAAAAATTCTTTTTTTTTACTTAAAATTTTCTTTTTAGTCTCAAGATAATTGTATAATAACTATTAAGACTTAAAATTTTTAAGAATGTTTTATTAAAATTCTTCTCTTTTTTTTCTTATAGATTTCAGTTTAGACAGTCTTGAAAGTAATTTCAATAGAAAAAAGAAGATTTATTTTTTTATTTTTATTTTAAGAACATTTATTAATGTTCTTTTTTTTTCTTTTCTTATAGATTTCAGCTTGGATTTTCTGGAACAATCTTAGAGGTAATTTCAATAGAAAGGGAAATTTATTTTTTTATTTTTATTTTAAAAATGTTTATTAACGTTCTTCTTTTTTCTTTTTTTGTAGATATCAGCTTGAACCTTCTGAAACTACTTTGAAGGTAATTTTAATAAAGGAAATTTATTTTTTTTATTTTTATTTTATTAATGTTTTTTCTTTTCTTTTCTTTAAGCATCATTTTGATTTTTATTCCCAAAGTATCCAATATATTCAGTATAAAAAAATTCTTAACAATAATTAAAAAAAAATTATTTAATAGATCATCCAGATCATCTGTCAAATCATTTATTATTCATCTGAAACTCATCTGGATAATCTGAATAAAATTTAAATTAGATGAATCCGTGAATTAATGAATTAATAAATCGTAATACTAACCAGTACTATCAGCGTAGTTTTTATTAACGTGATTTCAGGATGGAATTTTTCCATATTGGTAATGTATTTTTGATATATTCCATAATGCACTATCGAGATATAGGTATATAAACACATTAAGGTGCACTTGTTCAATCATTATAATGTTTAAAAGAGGGTTTTGAGGACCAAGAGAGAAAGTCTTAATACTATTCAAAAGAAAAAATAGTTAAAACAAAAACTAAAAAAATAAATCAATATAACTACATACAATTGTGACAATATATGATGTAAAATTCATATTATTGCAGACATTAGTGGATTGTTATCATCTGAAATTCTTAGATCATCAACTTTGTTTTGCCACTTAATATTTAAAATAGTTTGTAAAAAGAATATTATTAGGAAATGGTGCATATTATTAGAAATTAACGATTCTGTTATTACGTCTATTTCTACTAGATATGATTTGACTATCAATTTTGGGAGCATTCTGAGAAAGGAAGAACATGAATGAAGGTCAATCAAATCACTATTGGGATATTTTTCTGTATATATTGAACAAATTTTTTCTGTTATTTTTGAGTATTTAATAATATTCCTTAAGATATCTGTTATTGTCTGTACGGTAGAAGAAAATAATAATGTCACACACATATTTATTTATAATGTATTGATACACAGTTACTTGTCTCATTAAGTTTTTTCTCTTCATTTTTATTACCTACATCCTTAATATCGATGTTCTTATCCTCCTTATTATTGATATTACTGATTATATTTTCGTTAGTTTGTCTCTAAGTCAACAAAAAATATTAGTATTAATGTTATTATTACAGACTTCATAAATTTGCCTATCTATTAATATTACACTATTTGGATATCCTTATGTTATTATGCATATCAAAAAAAATATCAAATACCTTTTGATTATAAGGTAACATAGAAGTTCGTGATTTATTATTATCTGTACCTTCTTCATCATCATCTGGATTTTTTGTGTGAATCAAAACCTGAATGTTGAGGAGGAAAAATGCAACTTTTAAATTAATTCTAGTTCATAAAAGTTCCATAAAACCAAATAAATAAAATAATTAAACTATTGTTTTAGTAACTGATTTTTCGGGTCCTTTGCGATGATATTTTTTATCAGATGAAGCTTTATTATTTTTCAATAGTTATTTTTTATTTGATGCATTTCATAATAATTTAGAGCTTTTACAATCTGAAAATATTGAAGTATTAAATACCCTAATTTTTTCTGTGATTTGTTTGTTTAGATTAAGCTTTGTTGTACAGTATGACCCTTAAAAGTTTCACTAATTTCAAGCAATTTCTTGCAAAATAAAGTTATAGAAAATGGAATTTTTCTAATACTACTTTACTTAATAAGATTCAGAAAACTTTTTCAGTCATCATAAATGATATTCCATGGTAAAATTATTTCATCATTTTTTAGTCAAAAACTTAAGTAATATTTCAATTGCCAAAAATTGACTTCTATTCTCTTAAAGTAAAAATAAGTATGATACTCTTCAGGCAATATAAAATTTGAGTATTTAATACTTCTAAGAAAAGTTAACATAGTTTGCAAAATAATAAAAAGTATTATACAGGATGTATAAGCAATAAAAATGTGAAATATGTCATTAAATATCACACAGATCACATGAATCACAAATCACATAACCAAGATTAATATCAGTTAGCATATGATATACACATCATTATACGTTTATATCTTATAGGACTTAGGTAAGGTGAAAACAACTGTTCGTATCTGTTTCAGACCTTAGTAGTGATAGTTGATCCAATGACTTTGCTGAAATTACTTATGTCTATTTTAGACCCTGGTGATGAATATTTCTCTTAGTATATATTACTTTGGAGATGCCATATCTTTATGTCTATTTCAGATCTTAGCAGTGAAGTTATGAGTCAGAAGATATCCAAGTTATTTCTTGGTGGTCATCAGCTTCTTTCTTATCTTTATGTCAAAAAAAAAATTATCTATTATACATTGTTAATAGCACATATCACATATGATTAAAATTTATAAGCCATAAAGTTTTATTAATTTTTCAGTAAAAAAGTAAAGATAGTGAGAAAAATATATACTACTATCAAAGAGGAAGGGAGTATGCGGATCCTAGGCTATTTAATACAAGTTCTAGCATTAAGTTATTTCTTTGCTTTCAAATAATTTCTATAACTAATTGCTTTATTGCTAATTATGAAATTTTTATCCCTATCTACATTAGATTTTTGAAATAAAATTATATTTACAAAATTTTCATCTATCTATAATACCATCCCCCATAGACTACATAAAAGATAAAACTTTTCCAAGATAAAATAATTTTGAACCTATAGTATAAATTCAGAAGATTAGCAATTGAACAATATTTCTGATCATACTTACTACTATGATTCATTTTTAGAACATTCCAGTTCACCTCATTTTTAAGAAGCTTAATTTTTTTATTAGCAATACAATATTGTACCAAGTATTAAGAATTCTGCACATAAAGATGCTTATCATAAATTTTACTATGTTAATAGTACACGTGAAGTTGATTAGATAAGATAATATTTGGAATTATTTTTATGATACTGTGCCTATTATACACATGATGATAGTCAAAGATTTTCTCAGTAAAGATTAAAATACTGATATATAACAAGAAGAGTAATATGTCTGTTTTATTTTAAAACATCTATAGAGACAGAAAAATCAATTAACATAAGGAATATACTTATTTGTTTAAATGATAATATTGATGATGTAAATAATAGTAAGTTTGATTATTTTGCTTAATTTTTTCATTTTACTTGTAGTTTTGTACAAGGCAGATAAAAGGATTAATTCTGGGACATTACCTTTTTATATAATTCCTAGAATAGATTTTGTTATATACTTTTATAGGAAAAATTATGTTAATATGAATGCATCACAAAAATCTGATCAATGGACTCTCCTTAATTTAACAATAAAGAATTTAATGCTATTTATATGTAAAGATCATCAAGAGGTCCTTTTACAAAAATATATGTAATAATTTTGAGAATTGTGAGAAAGTTTAACTGAAGGAAGAATAAAAGTTTCTGGATCTTTGTTGATAATTTTATTGCCTAATAATTTACCAATCCAGATTTTCTAAATTACCTTGTATTAATATGCATATATATATTTAAGTAATAAAAAATTAGTATATATGATTTAAAAGATTATTACTAATCACCATGAAAAAAATATTTGACTATATTGCTTAAGTCACTTAGTGCTCTAAACATTTTTTATTTGCAATACATTAAACTAAAAATAAATACAAAAGTTTGGGACATACTCCTGTATCATATGATAATTGTAAAGACTTTTTACATTTTCAACTAATAAAAGTAGAATCTACCAGCTAATTTCAATAATGTTTTACTACATATAAGGTATACTGTGAAGAAGTATAGAGATGATGTACTTATTGTGCATGATATTTAAAAAAAAGAAAATCTTGGCAAGAATTTACTTTAACTTTGCGCTCCTGATATTATATTATGTATCAATTTAGTAAATCTCTATCTTAACAATTTTGACTTTTTTGTTTTGATAAATATTTCAAGAACACACAAGATAATAAAAATTATTTTTATCTTATCTTATATACCCTAATGCATGTAAATACTCTTACATGCCAAATACATCTTAATATCTAGTAATTGATTTATTTCATGATAAGAAAGAGAAGTATTTATACATAGTATTAAAGATGATATTCCAGTCTTTAGGAAATTTAAATACAGTATCTTAATAAATACATGTAAAACTTGAGACACTGGTGGAATAGATAGAGAATTCTATAAAGATTATCATAAGCATTCTCTTTGATTTGGAATTCATTTGAAGAATTAGAGATATATATTAAAATAATAGATGCAGTTGAAATGCTTATCTCAGATTTAACAAATGCAATTACATTACTAATAATCATTTCTGAAGCTACATAAGTATGTGAATTTTTTTCATATAGTATTGTAAAATATTTTTTAATAGTATTGAATTGCATATCAGTTAATTTTATAGAGTTTATTTGCATTATAAGATTTAATTTGCATAATCGTATCTTCTCCAATTTTGCTAAATAATATATATATAGACTTAGTTAGTTAGGTTTTTTTGTGAGAGACTTCTGAAAAATATTGTAATATTTCATTATAAATCTGCCCACTCATAAGATCATAGGCTTTTTTATTCATAATAAGTTCATTTTTTAGAATTTCAGATAAAATCTTACTATATTTTTTTTCAAAATACTTTCTATAGTAATACTAGCTTATGATTTTATTTTGTTTGGCTCATATAGTCTTAATTTTAGCAAAATTCATTTTTTAAAATAAATAGGCTAATTCAATTGCAGATGATTGATCAATAGCAGAATTCTTTTCCATATTACCAATCTTAATACAATTTTATTTTAAAGGATTTATAAGTAATTTTTGTATCAAAAGCTGTATATTTATTTTAGGTACTTTATTTTAGCATTTTGTTCTGATAAGATGGGATTATTAGAGATAGAATGTAAACTTGTGGATGATTCTGATAAAGTATTGTCTGAAGAAATATCAGAAGTATCAGATAAATTTAAATCTCAAAGCTTTTTTTCTATTTCTTTGTCTAATATTATTACTACCTTTTTTTTTGTATTTTTTATTCAAGAAAACATTCTTCTTTCTATCATTCAATAGGACTTTTTCAAAAGAAATATCTTTAATAGAATATACATCTTGCAAATTAATAATGTCTTGAATTTGCTATTTGATTTTAGAATCAAATATTAAATCATTTTCAACTAAACTAATTTTAAGGCCATTTTGTAAAATATTATGTAAAGTACTATTTTTTGGATAAGAAATAGATTCTAAGACTTTTTGTTCTTTTATAATAGGAACTTCAATCATATCAGCATTATAATTTGAGAGTTTAATATTTTGTGAAGCTTTGATTTGAGAAATATCATTTTTTTCTTTGGCTTTAATAATAGGATATTTAAGATAAAAATTATGAATCATATATTTATCTGTAAGAATAGTAATATTTTTTTGTTGTGAATTTGTAAAAATAGGTTTGTGATATTCTGAACATAAAAGTAATTCATAAATTCTTTAGTTAAAATATCTCACACAAAAGTATCTATATCTAGCCAAAATTCTCTAAAAGTATTTAATATAATACATATAATATAATTTATTCTAATAATGAGTTTATTATATTTATATTATATTTAAATAATAAAATTGCATTACTCCAAAAAAAATAAAAATTATATATTAGATTAATAAAGTTTACCACTTTTGCCAAGAAAAAATTTTATATGATAGCATGAAAAAAATTCATGTACTTTTGTCAAAAAAAAATTTTTTATTAATATATAAATGCAAAAATAAATATAAAGTATACTTTCTCATAAAATAGATTTTTTTGAATTATGATCAATATAATATAATGATGTAATTCAATATAATTTATATATTTTATTAGTAAAAATTATGATTAATATAATTGATTTTGTCTATGACAAAATATTTTGATAATAGTTTTTTAATTTTGCTAGAAAGTATAATACAAAAAATTAGAATTTTATTTGTGATACATAAGATTGCTTAGTGAAACTAGAGGGTTTAGCAAATAGGTGAAATAATGAAATGTAATAATTTGGCAAAATTATATTAAAATCTTATTAAAATGTTAGCAAAATTTGACAAAAAGTAAAATCTATTAAAACTTATTATAAATGGCAAAACTAATGAAACTTTGCAAAATTATAATAAAATTATAGTAAAATTTGGTAAAACCATTTTAGAAAAGTTTAGACAAGCAATCTTAATGATACATAATGAAATTACTATATTACTATATTATTATGTTTCTATTCTATTAGTATGCTTTTTTATTATTTTCTTCTTATTTATATCAAAAGCTAAATCTGATTTTTGTACCTCTTCTAACAATTAAACAATATGACTGAAAACGTTTCTAACCATATTTTCTATATTCTCATCATTATATATAATGACTACAGATTCTGATAGTTTAAAACTTGACCTATCTTGATTATCTAATGAACATCCCATAAAATAAAATTTTTTAGTATTGGTAATTATTCCAAAAACTTTATTAGCCTTATGCTTATGATTTGATAAAGATGACTCAAGCTGAATTGTGCATTATGTGACATCTTTTATAAAATTATCTTTTTTAACCTTTGTGATTCTAACTGTTTTTACTGTTTGATGTAAATCAATTGCAAAATTAAAAGAACTGTGTCCATTCAAACCAAAAATATTTTTTTTTGAGAATAGATCTCAAACTTTCTTAAAATTATTCATTCTAGCAAGCAGATATTAAACAGATATTTATAAAGTTACTATTATTTTTTGTAATAGTATAAATATGCAAATTTATTTTTTGAATATGAAATCTTAGTTTTTATTATATAATTTAAAAGTATCTTTATATTTTAATAAAATTTCTTTAGTTTTTATTCAATTATTACAATTATTAAACATTTTTAATATAAATTTAAAAATTTAATATTATATGACCTATTATTATTATTACATAGTAAGGTAATTTTTACGTTTCTTTAATTAAATTTGATTGAATCAAATTACATACTTATATTGCAAATTTAAAATTGTTTAAAATATTACTTTTTAAAAAAAGAATATTATGCCACAAGCTGATACTCGTGTCTAATTTTGATTGGCCAATCGATTCTAAGCCATCAGTTTATTATATCAATATCCGCAGCAGTTCGGAACGTATAGTTACGCAATTTTTTTTTTATAAGTTCATTTTTTTTCTTTTAGGAATTATTTTTTTAAAAACTTTTCTATGGTGTAAAGTTTTTCTTTTTAACTTTCACGGAGTTCCCATTTTACACAACAACTAATATAAAATTGTATCGTAATCGAGAGCATATTTTCTTCACAAAAATGATAAAATGAGAGCACAAAAAATTAATAAATACATTTGGTATCTTTATATTTCGAATATTTGATATTTAAACTTCTTTCTAAATCTAAAATACAGTAACAACCCTTAATATAAATAATTTGTTTCTACACTAAAAATTAATACTGAGAGTAAAATTTGGTAAAAGTGGTGTATTTTCGAATCCAATGTCAGGATAAACTGGTCTATTTAATTTTATAAAAATATGAGATTTATCGTGTAATTTGCTTATGTTCACTTCACATTTACCACAAACATCAAAATCTCGACAATTTCCACACTAAAAAAATTATATAATTTTTATTTAAAAAAAAGAAAGCAGAAAAAGGAAATAAACAAAATATAAAATGTAAAATTCAACATTATTTATTTACCTTATATCTAATTCCACAAATTGGACTTTTCCCACAAATATCACAATAAATTCCACTATGGATTAAACCTAGAAATAATTTTTATTATTACATAAAATAAATAATATAAACAAATTTTCTTTTAATAAAAATACTTACTTGAAGGATAATGTCTAAAAGGGGATAATAAAACAACATTCGAATCAATATGTACAGGAGATCGAATTTTTAAAAATGCATGATTATCATCATGGTTTGCCCCTATACAAAAACCACAAAGATCGAAATCCGCGCAATGTCCACACTGAAAAGAAGATAAATTTATATTGATTATTTATTAATTATTAATAAATTAAAAAAAAAAGGGGGGGTATAGTTTTAACAGATTACTCACTTTATAACGAATTCCGCTTATAGTAGCACCACATGAATCACATGTACAAGAATGTTTAACCAATTCTACAAAAGAAAATAAAGATTATATATATATCATTTAAATTAATTAATTTAACCCTAAAAAGAAGGGATATTTTACCTTCAAAATCATCTACATTTCTTCTCATTTTCAAGGAATTAACTTCTTCTTGTAAATCTTTTACTTGCTCACTTAAAGTATAATTCAAACTCATGCCGTCTTCTTTTTCTTGATAACTTTTTGCGCATTCGTTCCTTAATCTATCATTTTCCATTTTTAAGTGAGCTAATTCTATTTCATTATTAGTCATGGCTGTAACTTTTTTTGTTAATGATTCATTCAAAGATTTAATTCCTTCCAATTCTAGTTCATATTTATACAGTTGAAACTTTAAGTCTCGGATAGTTTCTTCCTATAAATCAATATTTCAACGTCAAAGGAGGAAAAAGAAAGTTAATAAAACTCTTGCTTCATTTATTTATTTAATTAATTTTTTTTTTTTTTACATACATCCCGTCTTAAATTTCTTAAATGGTCCATTTTTTGAATAATAAAATTTTAATTACAAAAAATTTATAAAGAATTTAAAAGAAATTTGTATTGAGTTTTTCCGGTATACAAATATATCTATTGATTGTTTACATTATAGTAAGTTTTAAACTGTTAAGGTAAATTCAAATGATTATCATTATTTTATCAATAATAAAATGTTTTAAATGTTTTTAATTTTTAATTATATTTTAAATAATCAAGTCTCATCAATTAAATATGTTTTTAACAATTTTTTATGTAAAAGTTTTAGATTTTTTCAAAGTTTTACAGTAAAAAATTGTTAAAATATTAAAAAAAATTGCTGCGCAGTCAACGCGTTTTTCAACCAAATTTAATTTCAAAATAATATTTGGTCTTTTTATTAATAAAATTCAACAGTAGAATAATAAACAATGTCCAATTCACAATCGGTTAGAAGTCCATTGAATAATCCAACACTGGGAATACAACACTAGGAATACAGAAATAACGAATTTTATCCGGACCCTATCCCATAATTCTTATCATAATAACCCGTGATCTTTTAAATCATTAATATTACTAAGAAATTTCTTCCGTCATAATGCATTTTTTTTTTTTAATACAGTGATAAATGTACAAAATATTTTGTACTATGAAAATAACTTTTTAAATTATAAGGCTGAAACGTCTATCTAACAGAAGAAATAATCATCATCAAAAACTTGTCCGAAATCATTAAAATCATTATCATAAACATTTCATTAATCAAATATATGTTTCAATCAACCCAAATTAGGTTAAATTAAGTACTTATATGAATCAATATTACAAATATCAAGAGTACCAAAGTACATCGTGACCACTTTTCTCAAAATAAATAAAAATAACGTTAGTTCTTTGAATTTTCACAGAGCTATGCAGTTCTAAGCTGCGTAAAATATCTATCTGTACTTTATAAGGAAATGAAGTAAAGATAGATACGAGCATAGATAAGAATCAACGTATCACAAGCATAAAGATATCATTGAAAGTTGAATACCTTTTTGGAAGCATTTTACAATGAATTGATCAATAATACTGATAATATTGATAAGGATTTGATACTGTTTTGATAAAGAGATTAATTAAATATTGCTGAAGAAATTCACTTAATTCATCACAAACTTACATGTACAGTATTTTGTTTTAATATTCGATTTTTTTTAAACAAAAGGACTTCCGGATATTACTGTACAATTCGTATTGAATGACTTAATTCTAATATATCTTCTTCGTTCATCCAAAAATCAGCCAGCAAACGGAGAGATACAAAAAATCCACTTCAAATCTATCCTAATCGTTATCATTATATAACCTTTCTAGTCCCTACTCCCACATGAATCTTTATTCCCGTCCCACTTCTTTCAAAGTATTAGAATCACATTTATTATCGGTAGATCGTCACGTTGAATCGGTTAATTTTATTGGCTGATAAAGATTGATATATGTAGTGTATAAGATAAGTCTAACATTTTAAAGAAAAATGGATCTGATATATATATATATATATAAAGCGAGCATTATTAAAGGATTTTAAGAACAAAAAATATCCTAATTTAGCTCTATTAAAAGCAAAAAATCAACTGATTCGATTTTCCAATGTCATTAAAAAATGAATGATCATATCAAGACATGATATTATTGGTGTTGGGATGAATGGAACCCCCTTTCTATTTGTTTAGGTAATATGCAGGTCACTGGAGATGAAACTTATCCTGGGGAAATCTCAATACTTGGGAGACACAAATCGATGATTAGGACAAATTTCTAGATCATAAAGAACTAAAGAAACTGAAGAAATTCGTTATATTATTATTATTTTCAAACCTCATTAAAAACTTAACTATGGATAAGACGACATTTATAATAAAGGAAACAGAAATTGAAGTTGGAAGATATTGGTAAGCCTAAAGTTTTAAAAAGAGGGATTAAAAAAATTATTAATGCTCAAATCATAAGGAAAAAAACTGAAATAACCGAGTTAAATATTAATTTTATCTGCGAAATCCAAAGATCCCCCTCTCTACAAAATCTTTGCTCCAGTCCCCACTTTTATTTTTCTGAGGGTCGGAGATAATTTTAAGATAGTTCCAGGAATAAACAAGGGAAAATGTTAAGTAATCTGCTCACTGGGAATTCGGACTTCTCACGGATGACCAAGATCTGAACGAGCCCCGAAGCGACGCTCCAGGACAAAAACACAGATTAGAATTTATTAAATGAGTCTTACCAAAGTTTTTTTTTTTTTACTATAATGGCAATTTGGAAATTTCTCAACAAGAATAAAAGGTAGTCTAACTTTTTATCAAAGAAGATCAAAGAATGCAAGTCAATTTTTGTTCTGAAGACGCGCGAACTTCATTTTTTAATCGCTGATACTTTCACACCTAACTTTTCAATCTACTAAGAAAATATTTTAATAATAAATAACTAAATTCTAAACTTTTTGAAATTGTTGATCATTCTTTTACCTTACATCACCTCATCATTGCAACATCAATGGTTTTTTAAAAAATCAAGATTTTCAATGTTCAAGACCAATTATAAACGAAATGATTAAAACTTTTTGCGCCGTAACCGAAAATACTTTTTTGAAGAAACCCATTTTTATTAAAAATAATATTTATACCCAATGAAAAACAAATAATTAGCAAACCAATGTATATAAATAAATTATTATATTTACATTTGGAAAAACCAATCATTAATTGTTTTTTTTTTGTTTTTTTTTTTTTTGAAACTCTTCTCTAATTCGCCTATTTATACGTCCAATTTATCCAATTTTGATCCACCCAAAAATACAAAAATAATTAAAATAATAGTATTAATACCAATAAATAAGTTAAAAACTACTTTTAAAGAATACTTTTTTTTTTATTTTCAGTAAAAAAACCCCAAATGAAAATTTCTATACTAATACAAAATCAAGATCAGGTGAACTATTTTCTATGGAATTAATTTCATTTGAATTACAATGATTAGAATCTGTAAAATTATTTGTGCAAATGATAGAACTTCGACAAGATCTTGAAGGTGAAGTAGAAGAAGTTCTTGTAATTCTCTGTGGTGTTGTATTGGTTGACACATTTGTCCGCTGTCGCGTTCTTGATGTTGATAATAAAGAATTATTATCGAATTGTGCTTCTTTTAATAAATCAACTATAACATTTGAATCATGGCATCTACTTTGACACAAGTAATGATCATCTGATTGTGCTTCTTTAAGTAATTCTGCCAATAAATCTTTTGGATCATCGTCAATTTTTTGATGATGACTAGGTAAATAAACCCATTGTTGTTGTGATGATGATGATGGATCCTCATTTACGGGATAAACAGGTTTTAATTGTTCTTCTTCAGAAAAATAGTCTTCTTTTGTTGGTAATAATTCACTTGATGCGACATATATTGATGAAGAATTTGTTGAAGAATTTGTTGGTGAAGATAAGTTTGAATAATTTTGATGATTATTTAAGCTTGGATTTTCTGGCATAATTAAAAGGAATTTAGATTCTGAATTATTTTTAACATTATTCTTTTCTTTAGTCCATTTATCTACATTCGTTTTCTTTTGTAATAGATCATTATCATCTTTTAAAACTGAAGATCCAATAAGTTCAATATCTATTTCGTCATTTTCTCCATTCTTTACAATAATGTCATCATCATATTTCTTGTTGATCGTTGACTTACTCTTCTTTTCCAATACAAAAGATCTCCAAGCTTTCCAAAATTTTTCAGCAATTCTTTTTTCTTTTCTTTCCATTAACAATTTAATTAAAACGAATTCAGAAAGATGATCAGATCTAAAACTAGAAACTAATCCAGTATGAAAGGGTATTTCACAACCTGGAGGTGTAGATAATAATGTAACAGAAAAGTCATCTTTAGGAAAATAATATTCTGTCCATAAAGTGATTAATCTTGCTCCTGTATTTGGTTTCAATACATCTTTTTTCCACTTATTATCAAACAAAACATTATTATTATACTGATCATAAGTTCTAGATTTTTGTTGATATCTTGTATTCCTAAACCATGGTTTATGTTCTCTAACCCATGTCCAAATACTTTTTGTCCTTTCTCTCAGTTGTACATATTCTCTTTCACATTCTGAATTACAAAGAAAATCTCCATACGGTGAATTTCCTGCCGCTGCTCTTGCTAAACATAAAAGAAAAAAATCATTATATTCAAATGCATGAGGAAATTGCTGCAGCAAATGATGCACACAAGTTAGGAATAAAAGAAAGACTGGTGCAGGTGCTGGTGGTACAATAATAGGTTGTTGACAATTTGATCTCGAAGATGAATGGTCTTCTCCTGTAGGTGGAATTATAGAATTATTGTTTCGAAGATATTTTGGAAGTTCACTACGCGCTCTAAATGGATGTCCATACGCAATCCATTCTTTCTCTATTAATACCTGAAATCCTTTAATTGTACGATAAAATGGGTCCAACATTATTTGTGCCAAAGACACTAACTGAGTTGTTCTATCCCATCCATCCGTACAATGCTAAAAAAATATATCACATATATATTAATTATTATGATTAAATTTAAGAAATCAATTCTTTTTTTACATACCACTAAAACACTTGCATCTTCTTCGACAATTTTTCCGACAACACCATCTTTTCCTCCAGCAGCCTTTAATAAATCAGCAACATGACTTAGCCAGCCTGTAGATTCCAATACAGAAAACCATTTTGGAGATGAACTATAAGTTGCAATAGCACTTAATAAAGAAGAATGCGAAGAAGAAATTGCATGAATGTTTGGTAATCCAAGAAAATGTAATGTTGTGTTAGGAGGGTAATTTTCACAATTTTCATAACCACCACGAGCAAAACCATTCCCTAATGCAGCAGAATAACTTCTTGCATCTAAAATACAAATTTTTGTATTTATACATTTTTCTTGTAATCCAACTTTTTTTTTACTATAACCATTAATATTTTTGTGATAATTATAAGTATTTATTAATTGTTGTTGTTCTTCATTTATTGCTTTAAGAACATCCTTTATTAATAATTCATCTTCTACACCTCTCCAACCTAATATTGATACCATTGGTTGACCACTTCTCAATAATACATGATGACCTTTTTTCCAACAAATTAACGGAAATCGTCCATTTTTTCTAAAATTTACAAGTTTTCTAAAAAATTCCGAACTTGATTGAAATGCTGTTGAAATTTCATACGAATCATCACTTGTATCAAATGATTCACATGCAAATGTGGCATCTTTTTTAAGAATACGAGAAGGTAAAATAAAATCTTTTGGATAAGTTGGAGATAAAGTAAAATCCTCATTATATGATACGATGCTCCTATAATTTTGAGAAAACAATTATTTTTTTTTTCTAAAATGTTTACGAGAAAATATATATATATATATAATATATATTATTTATACTCACCAAGAATCTTTACTCATTTGCATCCTCTCAAATTCTTTTTGAATTTTGTAACCTTTTGACCATCCTAATTTTTGAACTCGTTTATACTTGTTTTCATCTAACCCCCTTATAGCATAATCATCATCATCTTCCTCACTAGTATTTGTATCATAAAGCTCTCTGTAAATTTTTTCAGCTTCAGATAATTCCCTTCTTTTTTTCCCATTATTCTCTTCTTTTTCTTTTCCTCTTTTGTTATTAATTTCATTTTCGCCCATACGAAACGCAAAAACATTTTCAATACTATTTGGATTAACAAGTTTTTTTAAAAGAAATGAAAAATCATGACATAATGAATTTGATGATCTATTATGATTTGAAGTATAATTTGGTTTTGGTTTAGAAAATTTAAATAAATATTTTAATGGAGAAAATTTTAGCGTTATTGTGATTTGATTTTGTGATTCATCGATTTGTGAAATTGATAAATGCGGTATTTGTATTGCACGAGGATGGATTGTATCAGCTAATGATGACAATGAAGATGATGATAAAGATTTTGAAGTACTTTTTAATAGTTGATAATAAATTCGATAATTGGTAATTAATACTACTGTCTTTTATTCATTAAAGAATTCATTTTCGAAAATATATATATATAAAAAAAGAAAGAATTTGAAATTTAGAAATCAGAAAAAAAAATTTTTTATGCCAAAAAAAAAAAAAAATTTTTTAAAAAAAAAAAAAATAATAATACCTCATTAGTGACATCCATTAAATTATAAATATCTCCACCAATATTCCCACAACATTCTGTAAAACCGCCGTCAACCGTGGCTTCAAATAATGTTATAGAACTAGATTTCTCTAACTTTTCTACTGTTTCACCGGGTAAAAGTTCTAAACCCGGAGGGAGATTTCGTTTTACGTCAAAACTTATTCCCATTTTTAGTTTTTTCAACAAAGTAAATTTTATTATTATTATTATTATTATTTCGAAACTATTATAAACTTTTTTGGGGTATTTTCTAAAGAAATAATTTTTTTTTTTTTTTTTAAAAATTTTAATTTTTTTATTTTTTTTTTTTTTTTTTACGAAAAGAGCAAAAAGCCCTCAAAATAAATAAATAAATAAATTATATAAAAGAAGAAATAATTCTTCTATAATAATATAATTATTATAAGGCTGAAAAAATACATCGATAAAAAAAAAACGGGAAAATTTTTTTTTTTTAAAAAAAAAAAACGTGGTTCATTTATATTTTTATTACACTGGCGCAGACCATTATCAAATTATTGGTTCTCTTATGACACAAACACCGTTAATATGAGATAAAATTGAACACATAATTATTTTTTTTTTTGTGCACTTTTAAAGAACTACATTCAAACTAATAATTTTAGCAATGAAATTCCGTGAAATTCCGTCAATATCGTTAGTGAAAATAAAGATTTTCTTTTTGATCTATTTATTTACAATATCAATATATATTTTTAACAATATAAGTTGAACAAATTGGCTTTGTGATTCAAAAGGATTGGTTTCTTTATTTGGAAAATCTTATTAAAAGTGGTTCACATGAAAAAAAAGATTATTTAAACTAATCTAAACTTTTTTCTGACCTAAAAAAGATCAATTGTTTTTAAACTTAAATCTTTTATCGCTTTGATCTTTCGAAACCTTTTGTTTCTCTATTTGTACTTTTTTATGATCACACAATTCTTTTATTAGAAGGAATTTGCCTTTAATTACAATTACACTGATCTTCTGATATAACATAATATATATTTTATATTTTTATAATGAGACAATGACACCCTTTTATTTCTTAGAGAAAATTAAATTTTAGATAAAACAATGGTTGTTTACTTGTTAAGAAAATCAATTACATCATTATTCATATCAAAGGGGTCTCGTGGTTCCTTTCGATGTTTTCGATATCATTTGATTGTAAATTTGGATAGAATCGGCGATAGGGGTAAAATTTACAGGTATTTATAAAGTAATGTAAATGCTATAATTAAATGCTTCTGAAACAATTTTTTTTTTTTTAAAAAAAAAATATATATTTATTACAAATTATTAACCCTCCCCTCCAATTAAAAACAAATAAATGTATTTATGATTACAAAATTTAATTTACTTTTTTCGGATATCTCAATGCTAAATAAATATGTGAGGCGCAGCATTAAAGCATATTTTCACTTTTCTTTATTCAAATTTACCATCGTATTTATTCTCTTGATGAGATTTTTTGGTCTCACTTTTTCCGTGCTCTTTTCGTTCTTCTCCCTTCTTTTCTGTTTCGTGCTTTCCTGAAGCTTTACCAATAGCCTCCTGTTTTATTACATAAAATTTTACATATAAACAATTTCAAATTATTAATTAAATATATGATAAATATAAAACGCGTAAAATAATATAATCTACGCGTCTAAAAATTACCTTCAAAGATCCAGCAACAGTATCTTTAATGCCATGAAGATATGATGGTTTTTCATATTCTTTTGTTTTACCCTGACCAGATATTCCTTTTTCTGATTCAACGCATGTATCAGTCTCAGTTTGATTATCTTTATTGGGGGTTTTTTCTTTAACTTGTTCTAATTTTGGTTGTTCTTTATCAGCAGACACGATGGGACCTAAAAATATATATATACAGTATATGTTTTTATTAAGTCTGCTGCGCCAAACTTCTACCGCAGGATACTTGAAAATTTACCCGGCATGGAAGTTGCACCAACGTAACCAACCGGTACTTCATCCATTTCAAATTTAGGAGGTTCCGCCATGTTTTTGTTTTCGTTTAAAGGAAAAAAAAAAAAAAAAAATTGGGCAAAAAAGAAACGGCCGATTTTATAAAAATTATTTTTAACATCCGTTACCCGAAAATGACAATTGTTCAAATTATTGTTATGACGTATTTAGATGTCATATCAGGACGTTTGAAGTCATTTGCTTGGATAAAAAGGATAAAAAGGAAAAAAAGAAAAAAGCCATAACTATTGTTCCAATCGAATTGTTTGATTTTTCCCATTTTCCCATAAATTACAAAAATACTACGTAATTTATTTTTTAAAAATTTTCACGTGTAAATACATTGAGATCAACGAAATTTTTTTTTTCTAAATTATAATATTATATCGTTACTGATCATTTTTCTTTTTTAACAGATGAATATTCATCATGTTCATCGAACTTATCGTTGAGTAAAGTAACTTTAATTTATGCGGTAATAATTGAAAGAATTGGATCATTGTTGTGCCCCAAGTCAACAATATGCCCCAAAATCAAAATAATTACTACATACATTAGTGTAACAGCAACTCGCGTGGTCTTTATTTATATAAATAGTAAGTTTTTAAAGGAATACGTTCTCTTTCCTATTTTTTTTTTTCTAAAAACGAAACCCATGGAACAAACAACGTCTAACTATAGTTATAGTAACAGTAATAACAGCAAAAATGAAAAAAATATTAATTTAAATGATATAAAACAATTAAAATCTAAATATTATGAAACAGAATTAGAAAAAGAAGGATTAAATTCTTTAGTAGAATCATTAAAAACAAAAGTTCGTACATTACAACAACAAATTTTCGTTCAAGAAAGTTCAATACAATTAACACAACAATTAAAATCAGAAAAAGAAATCCTATTAGAACAAGTGGAAAAATACAAACAAAAAATAAATGATTCTGATTTACAATTAAATCTTATTAGAAAAGAATTAAGTTCATTAAGGGAAGATAATAATGATTATATAAGAAAATATAATGAATTACAACAACAAAATGTTCAATTACAACAATTAAATAATTTATTAGAATTAGATAAACAACAATTAAATAAAAAATTTAGAGAAAATGATGAAGAAAAAATTATATTACAAACAGAGTTGAAACAATGTAACGAACAATCAAATTTAATTGAAAATGTTAAAGATGAAATAAAAACTTCTTTTGAAAAATTAGATTCTGATTATCGTAGGTTACAATGTAAAAATTCAGAATTTGAATTAGAAATTGAAAATTTACATTGTGAAGTTAAAAGACTTCGTGAAAAATGTGTCTTACAATATCATGAAGTTGATGAATCGAATAAATTAAATGATAAATTAAAAAATGATATCAAAGATTTACAACGTCTTATTGTTGAACAAGATCGTATTTTACGAGAAAAAAATCAGCAAGGTAAAATTAATCGATTTTTTTATTTTTTTTTTCTTGATTAGATAGGTGAATTAATATAAAGACATGCTGTTTATTTCAGAGAACGGAATACATCCAGCATATTGTAATGTATGCAACAAATACATTGTAGGAGTTCGATATAAGGTAATTGTTAATTGTCTTAATTAAATAATTTATTGAATACTAATTAAATCACTTCTTTATTTATAGTGTGGACATTGCGATGATTATGATATATGTTCAAATTGTGAAACTTCAAACCATAATCGTAATCATATGTTTATTAAAATTAAACGTCCAATCGATACAATTGGTAATAATAAATTTGGAAAAAGTACTTTATTACCTGAATTTCAATTAATTGAACAAAATGAACAAGGTAGGATATATTATATATATATTAAGGAAAATTTATGTATATATTATTTAAAAATTATTATTTTATTTTAGATATCGATCATAAAGTTGTCTGTAATGTTTGTCACAAAAATGTCCGAGGTGTTAGATACAAGGTAATATTAATTTTTATCGTTTAAGGTTTTCTTCATGTCTCTTATTTGAATTAACAAATATATCTTTCTTTTACTATCTTCTAGTGTGGACATTGTACTAAATTTGAAATATGTACGAATTGTGAAGCGTATCCGTTTAATTTACATGATCCAACCCATGTATTTATAAAAATTAAAAGACCCGTACAAATTGATTCTAATGAAATCTTATTGCCTTCGGAATTTCGTTCTATTATTAATAAATCCTCTAATATATAAAGTTGATAAGTTTTTAGTGAATCAATATTACTTAAAGGGCTATTATTAAACGGGATGGACAATTTTCTTAAATCATATTAATTAGTTTTTATAGGCATTTTAATAGCTAGATGAAGATATTTTTAATATTAACACAAATTAATTTTAATAATTTTTTCTTAAAAATATATATCTCTCTCTTTAATAAAATATACTTCAACTTTTATACATAAAACAATTTCACTTTAAAAACAATTTTTTATTGAAAAATAATAATTTTAATATGAAACAATCAATAATAATTCAAGCAATTAAAGTACTTAAAAAAAAATTTTGGGGGACGAAAGTCATACTAATAAAAAAGAAATCACTACTAAATGTTTTTTGGATGTGAGAGTAAAATCTCTTTAACTAAAGAAAAAGAAAAATTCTATGATAATAATTGTAACAGTAAATTGAAATTAATTCGAATTAAATTAAAATTAGAAATTACCAATTTTTTTCACTAAAATGTTATGGTGGATATTTACGCCAGTCACGTGGAACACGTTTCATACCTGAAATAGTGCTACCACGTAAAGCCTTTACGGATTTAGATCGACTTTTTTCTTTTAAAAGACGATCAAGTTCCAAGATGAAAATATCATCAACAAATACCATTTGATTGTCCAATAGAAGAAAGTTCTTCCTCTGACCAGTCATAGTCCAAAAAACTATCGAAAAGATCAAGAACAGTTGCTTCATTATTTGTACTTGTTGCGGTTGTTGAAGCATCCAAGTCGGTAAAGAATGGATTTGTGATAATATCCCGTAAAGGTTCCTCATCTTGACGTGCCGCTGCTGGGACTTCTCGGATAAATTGAACTCTTTTGCATCATCATTATCGGATAAGTAATACCTATAGGAAGAATCCAGTAAAGTCTCATTCTGACTGCCGTTCATTTTTGTGCTCGTTTGTTCTTTCTTACCATTATTATTATTCGATGCGATAGAGTCATAATCCAAGGTCGCGGATACTGCAGATCCGCGAACACCGTCAAGTAGGACTTTGGTCATCTCGGAAACAGCTAGGTGCGATTGAATTTCATTTAATTGAGCTGAGATAACATCAAGCTTGGCAGATAAATTCATGTTTTCTTCTTCAACTACTTTTAATCTTTTAGACAAATGCTCATTTTCTTCCTTGAGTATAAGATTTTGAGATTCGAGATCAGCCATTTGTCTTCTTTTCTTGTCACGTGACATTTGAGCAGCGTGACGATTTCTCAAAATTCTTTTTTTTTTTTTAAAAAAAAAAAAAGACAAATAAATAAAAATATTCTTATTAGAAATCACTAAAAAAAAAAAACTAATGAAAAAGGAACAAACATTACCTCTCACGCTGTCTTTGTTCTTTCTCTTCTAAACTTTCAGCTTTTCTCTTGCGACCTCCCGCTGCTTTCTTTTTAGAACTAGATTCATCAGTAAAAGAAGGATCGGAATTATCAATTTCAGAATTTGGTGTAGAAACTGTAGAATTAAGAGGTAATGCTGGTTTAATTGGCTTAACGGGAGTTACTAAAGGGGCAGGTGTAGTTGAAGGAGGACATGAAAAAATTTTATCGTTTGTATATTTCTGCAACTCTTCTACATTAATATATTCTTGTAAAGAAAATAAGTCATTATTTTGAGCTATTGCTATAATACTTTCATCTTGTGATAAATTATTTTCTAAATCTTGTGAAGAAGATGATAGAGTTGGAGAATAAAGTAATGCACTAAGTTGTGAAAGATCAGTATATTCAGTATTGCTTGATGTATTATTATTATTATTATTATTATTATTATTATTTTGGGTTGAGGCCACCATATCCTCTTTACTCCAAATATTATTTGCGGTTGAAGTAATTAAGTTTTTCTTGTCATTTTCTGAACTTTTATATTCTTTTGTGGAGCTTTTTATTAAGGACATGGTGACCTACCCAGTTATATATTCTCTTATTAATACAATTTGGTCCAGTGTATTAGATAAACGTGTAAGTCGATAACTCGGCAGTTGATAGAAGAAATTATTGAATGAGAAACGAACAACGATTAACTTGGAAGAAAAACGTTTTTATATAAGAAATATTGCATGTTGTTTAACTCTAATTGGTAATCAATTTTAAAAATTTTAATTAAAAATGTGTTTGAATTTGATTGGACATATTTTGCTGTAACTTTATTAGGTATACAGGCGAAATTGATAGAACAAATCCGTCAAGGGAATGTGGCTAACGTTTCAAATGTCGTCGGAAATTATAACTTATAGCAAGATATTCTTAGTAATATTTAACTTTGATCCGGGTAACCTTTTGCAACCCCTCCTTAATTAAGGTATATCCGAATAAAAGCATGATAATCTTTAAAAAATGATGTGAAAAAAAAAAATTTAAATCCCTTTAAATTGTACATTTTTTGATTGTGTGCAATACTCACACATTTGACCATTGTACTTGGCATAATTATTTTTAATCCTTTATCAAAGAATCACACTTCGCATAAAATAAATACAATATCCCTTATTGAATCCTTTATTGAACAAACTTGAACCGCGACAAAAATAACCAATTTTATCCGATTGTTTGCAAGCATAAATATATTTAAGAGTTAAATAAATCAGTGATATTTATAACATCAAGATTGTTAACTTTTTTTTTAACTATTTTTTCGCGAAATTTTTTTAAAAAAAAAATAGAAAATTATTAGAGGAATTCATTAAAAATTTCGAGGGAATCATAACTCGGGAATCCGAGTTCCTGATCAATAACTAATAAATTAATTATCAAATTTTACCTACGATCAAAGATGATTATTCCATGAATTTATCCCTTAGATCCTTGCATTATTAAAAACAATGAATGAATGGATAAATGTTTGTTCGATTACAAATGATGGGACTTTGGGAGTCGCGCTTCTTTTTTTAAATAAGTGTTCTACAAGAAAAAGTTGAATTGAAGGTTAAATTATGCATTTTATGACATATTTTGATGAGTTTGGAACTTGTTTGAAATTAATATCAAGTTTTTCTATAAATATATGAGATTTTTCTTTTTCGTGTCTGTAATTTTAAGTGAAAAAAAAGAAAAATGTCTGAACATCAATTTATTGTATCTTTATTTGATAAGAAATTTATTCCAGAAAAAATAATTGATAAATATGACCATAACATTTCCTCGTCTGGTACGACATCATCAAATCCATTATCATCACAAATTAACAACAACAATATTCTTTTTGTTAATAATAATTTGCAACAACAACAACAACAGCAACGACTGTTATTGTCTGGTAAACAATTTTGGCCAACATCAAAACCAATTAGATATGATTACATTATAACATCTAATGATTCAACATTCGACAACACATTTAGTTCAAATTTATTATCTACTTCAACAAACCCTATTAAAAAGTTTTTTAATAAAATTTGGAATAAAATGAATCCTAATGAAATTTTAAAAAGAAAATTTTCTTTGAGTAATTCTTCACCTCAAGAAAACTGCGAGGATTATCATTTAAATCAACATTATAGTTATCATAATGAATATTTAAAAACTCATAAAAAAACTTCTTATTTTCCAAATACATCATCACTTACTCGTGAAAAACCAATTCGTGAGGAACAATCTAAAAATATATTAAAAAAGAGAATTCCATCTATTCATTTCTGTTATGATGATATGTTTAATAGACGTAATCCAATTTCATCACCAATAAATCCTGTAGCAATATCAAGAAATCAATCGATATCATATGCACCACGTCATAATTTAAATCCTCTATTATCACCAGATGAACGCACTTCAAAACCTTTACAAACAGTTTGTTTTAACATTCATATTTATTGCCAAAATTGGCCTATTAAGTATCAAATTGAATTACCTAGAAATATTTCATTTCATAGATTTAAATGTGTTATATCACAAATGTTACATTATGAAATACCGGATGATTTTATCGTGCTTTATCACACTAAACGATATACAAATGATGATTTTGTGATTAGATCTGGTATTAATAATGAAAAAATTAATTGGTTTTTATTAGATTATTTATGTAAAAGTGACAAAATTCGTGTGGTTACTCATGATGCTATTTGGTCTATTTATTTATTGATGTGGAATGATGACGAAATTTCTGTTACTCTCTTCTCAAGATCTCTTATAGAAAATTAATATAATATATGAAAGTTATAATTTCTTAAGGTTAGATCAGTTAGCGGGTCTATTTTTTATTGTATAAAAAAGTTATATTGGATGAATCGTTAACTTTGGTTGTGTTTTAGAAACTAATATTCCAATTTTAATCAATGCGCTCTAAATAAACCAAATTCATAAAAAAGTTATATATTTTTTTATTTATATTTACTTTCGTAAAATTATTTACTAATCTAGACAGCAAAATAAATATGAATTTACTAATGATGGATCGATCAATCATTTAATTTCGCGATCCAGAAAGATGCTTAACGTTAAGAAACTAACTAACACATAATTAATTATCGTAAATGATTTAATTATTACATAATATATAGCGATAAACTAAGAAATGCCATTATACAAAGATTTATTTTGGAGATGAAAGTAAAAATTCACCAAAAGAGAGAGGAAGCGAAAAAAAATTGTTATTAATACAATCAGGTATTTACCAGTACCAAATACCAATAATATTATAGTAAATCAATTAAAATCTATAATAATTAATTTCTCTCTTGTAATCTTTTAAGACTTGTATAAAGGAATTCAAGTTTTTATGAAACGTAAATCTTTGATGTGAGAAATCGCACGTGGCACTCATAAAACAAATTGTTAATTTCTATAATTGGCCCGAGTTTAAAATTTTACCTCTTTTTTTGGTAATACATTTCACAAATATTAATTCACAACAGGATTATTGCATAAAATAATAGTTTCCTCAGTAATTTCGAAGTCTGGTTTTCTTTCGTCTTTATTTATTAATTTATATTTGGAATAATTTATTTTATTTATTTATTTGCTTCGTTTTTGTGAGGTCTGCACTTTAATGTGAATAAAGATGGACCCTATTAAAATTCTGAAAGATATTTCTGTTGACCTTAAATTTGCAGTTCCACCTAATAATAAACAAATCATGTTAACAATTCATTTGGAAAAGGATCAATTATTGTCGGACGCCATTAGACAGTTTATGGATGATAATAAAATTCCTTGTTATTTAGAAAATTCATTACTTTCTGTCGTTGAACATCTCATACAAGAAAGTTTACGCATAGATACTGAGAGGAATAATAAAAGTAAGATAGCAAATACGATTGATTAGTCTGTTTGAATTAAATTATTGATTTTGTTTTTTCTTTATTCTAGTTAAAAGTGAATCGGAAGCAATTAAGATTCGGAAAAATCTTGTATCAAAATATAAAAAACACACCGCTAGATATAATGATGCCCCTGTGGAGGTATGCCCCCATCAAATTAAATTATTTCAATTTAATTCAAGCATAAAACCTTATTTAATTCTTTTTTTTTTTATTACTATATTAGGATATTTTTCCAAAAGCATATCATACTCTTGTTCATTCTCCTGTACCTTCAATCTTTGATACGCTTTTACAGCTGGAACAAGGATATAAACAAGCAATTAAGGATATTGTTTCAGCTCGCGAGAGTGAATTGGAATGTATTCGGGACAGGTAAATTTACATTCTTGTTTCATTATAACAAATTTACGTATTGATCTTAAAAATTTTAAATTTCTTCCTTCCTATTATATTGATTAGACATCATAAAGAAATGGAAACAGAATCCAGTTATAATAACATTACAACTAACTTGATTGAAAAATATCGAGAGGTATTAATAATATTTTATTTTATATTAAATAAACGTATTGGATTAATTATATCCTTTTTATTAGGACGTAGAATATAATCAAGCTACTTTAGCCAGTGAACTTGAGGAAATCAAGCGGACGCAAAAAAATGAATATTGTAACCTTGTAGTTAACCTATATGAAGCACATCAACGATGGCTATCGGAACATCAGACAACAACGGATCCAAATTTTAGATTAGATGGCAAAGAGATAGTTTCTGAAGTAATTTCTTTATTAAAAAAAAGTAATAATGAATTATCCAAACAAGTGTTGAAACTTGATCAAGGACATCATGATACACGAAGCCGTCATGGTAGTATTAGTTCATTATCGGAGGTGATGTTATCTCCTGTAATGACTGCGCCATCTTCTCCTATGTTTTCACCTGTTTCATCATCATTTAGTGGTAATGGAGAAGATAACTACTTTAATGTGTGAAATTTCGGATTATAATTGTGGTATAGGGAAATTATCATTTTTTCGTTAGAGAAAATTTTTCATGAAATTAACTTTTTCTTTTATTTCGTTTTATTTTATTTTATTTTAATTTCTTAAATTTAGGAAGATTATTTCATGAAGATGATTAATGATATTCAAGAAATGGGATTTAATCACGATCAAGCTAAAATTGCTTTAGAGATGACTAATGGGAATAAGGTAAAATTTTCAGAAAACAAACCAATTTATGACAAATTTTAATAACGGATTGATTTTAATATTTAGGAACAAGCTGCTAATTTGTTATGTGAACAATTAGATAAAATTGATTCGCAAATAGCAAATAATATAGTCTTACCTCCAAGACGCGTATCCATGTTATTTGCAAGTTCTCCTCTAAAAGAACCATCAAATGGCAAACAAAAATCAAAATCTCAGCGTAGGCCTAAATTAACAGTATTAACTAAACAAGAAAAGAAGAATTCTTGGTCTCCAATTTCATTCTTTAATCATAGGCAACAAATGGTAGCTTCACCAAACACACCAGTTAAAAGATTTAGTTGGTTAAGTAGAAAAGTAATGGATGATGTGAATGGGTGAGTAACAAAAATATAAAATAAAATAAAATAAGATCATTATTTTATTAAATCTTATTTTCATTTATTGTAAGACCCAATTTGAATCTAGCTGATAATCCACAAATGATGGAGTCTTTTACAATTTCACTTGGGAATCAAGTGAAATCAACTCATAACCTTAAACTTTCGGTATCAGATACGGATGATTTACTTAAATCATCTAATGATACTGCAAGAGATATGGCTTATAAAGCTCAAACTGCTGCGAATTTATATTCTCAAAATTTGACAGCTACCGTTTTACTATTAAAACCAAGAGACTGGCCTAAGTACAAATTAGGCAAAAGTGCCAACAAAGGTATTAACTAAAAAAAAAAATATATTTTTTTTTTGTTTATAAAACTTTTTAGAATATTATTAATTTTAAGTTTAATTTTATATAGCATTTTTTGCAAGGTGTAAAGAATCAACTGAATTTCATTTTAAAGATGTTGAATCACAATTAGAAGCTGTTGAAAGAGATTTTAGTAAATCCGAAGTACAAGAAGGTTAGTGTATTTAATAAATATTTATTAACAATAATGAAAAAAAAAATGAAATATTTAAGTCATTAAAATATATAACTTTTATTATAGGTGATTTTTTTATTACAAAACATTCGAATTTACCTCTTGTTCATGTTGTATTTCATTTAGTAATTGAATTTGAATGTAAGTAAAGATTTTAAATTACGAAATCTTTTTAATTATTATAATCTAATTATTTTAAATATTATTTGTTTTCTATATTAAAGCAATTACAAGTTCAGTACTTACACAAAGATCTCCCGTAGTAGAAGGATTAAGAAATATATTAAGAACAATTGATAGATTTGATATTACTAGTATATCATTACCATTTCTATTACTTCCATCCGATGTTGATCCATTCACGGATGTAACACTAGATGAGAGTATTCTTTATAAAAGAGGCGAATTGGTCCTGAAATGCATCAAAGGGTTTATGATGCAAAATTCTAGAATACCAAAAAATGATAGTGGTGAAAAAGAACAAGAAGCTAAAACCGTCTCATTTCTATTAAGTAAAAATGCTAAAGAAAAACAATTTCATAATTTTAGAAATTTATTAACTAGAATTTTTAAAACTAGCTAATTGTTATGAATGTATTGGATGGATTAGTTATTAATAGTTAGTTGTACTTTTAAATCTTTTTTTTTTTAGACCTTTATAATTTAATAAATTTGACCAAGCTTTTTACATTATATTAATTAGTGCATTCAACTCGTGTTAAGAATCCATTAATTGTATGTTATTGAACGGGGCGTTAAAATATTGATCGAATATTATTAAAAATATATATATGATCGTGTCATAATAATATTATTTTTAGAGCGCACAATTGCAAAACACGTGCATTACACTAGGCTCGTGATTCACTATGGTCAAGATAAACTTTTTAAAAGAATGTTACGATTACAATTATTTGCTCAAAGTTCGCGTACTCGAATTGACCTTGCTTAAGTGGCAGCTTGTTCTGGTAAATGATTGTTCACATCGAATGTCTTCGTCTATATCATGTATAGGAAGTTCTCGAGTTATATTGAAAGTAGATTTAGGTTGTTAAACGTGCACAATCCTTGCGAAGTAATTGGCTTAATCTAAACTAGTCAAGTGTCACATGGTATGACATAAAAGTCAACGTACTTCTTAATTCATAAAATTACTGTTTTCAAATTAGTATAAATAATAAGTACCAGGAAAAAAAAGGGAATTTATAATGAATTTACTTATATGTGAAAATTTTTGTTATTTAATAAGTAAACCCGTAAGATCATCATTTTGATGTAATAATATATATCAATCAATGAAATTATAAAAATGCAGTAATATATCAGTTTAATAACAACCTTTTATTTTCATCAATTAATGTTTAGTGTATAAAATTTTAAATGTGCGATGCACGCGTTTTCATTTCAAATTCACTAATCAAATCATTATTCTGATTATGAATCGATTAATAAAAAGGATATAGTTCATTCATTTTTTTTTTTACTTTTAAACGTCGATCAATTCATAAGAATGCAGATTCTTTATATAGAACAAATTTTTCAGTTTTTCTATATGAATAGGATTTTTGACGAATGTTAATTAGGTTTCCAAGAATAAACGCGCCTTTAGTTATTCATGATATCATAATCTCTCCTAATTTCTATAAATTTTTTTGTTTTTTTTTTATCAATAAATAAGCAAAATAAGCATGAATTGTCACTCCAATTAGAAGAAAGTTGTCAAAGAAACTTCCAAAAAAAGGTTAAAATTTTATTTATATTAAGGAATTGTCAAGAGAACTTTATTTTTCATTTTGTCAATATCTATTTTCGTAATATAATAATAGGTAATTATATGATTTCTACTAATAGATTAGGTTCTAGATCATTGCAAGAAATAATTGAAATGGTTTAAAAAAACTTTTCACTCGAATAACCGTTTTTTCTTTAATAAAATATGCATCATTATTTAAAGTTCATCCTCTTTACTAATTATTCGCTAAAATAGGTAAATTACCAAGTAAAATGATGTCAATAACAAAAAATTTTTTCATTTAAGTAGTATTGAATTTGCGAGATAATCAAAGGAAAAGATAAAAGTATACACCAAGTAATTTATTAAAGATGTTCTCTAATGATATTTTATTTAAGCCATTTCCAAAATTTGATATTCTGTATGTTGAGAATGGTCTCTTTAACAATTTTACCTTTGATAAATATCTAGGAAAATGTAAGAATTAATACCTTCTTTAATTGTTCTTTTTAATGAATTATGTATGTTAATTATTCGTGTTTTTATTAGATGTAATTTTATTTTTTTATAATATAAAGAATGATCCCGGAATTTCCCCCGAGGAGGTGATTATTAATTATTTTTTGTTTGCCGGAATTATGAATATAATCTAATTAGTTTTATTATTAAAATTAGATTATTACGATATCTAAAAACAGAAAAATATTCAAAGAATTAGATGTAGTGTTATTAGCAGTATCTAATGACAATGTTTTCACGTAAGATTTATTATTATTATGATTATTTTGTATAACAATATTTTTCTTTAACATTAACAACTTCTTAATGATTTTTAATTAGTCTTACTTCTTTAATACTGCACAATCATTTAATACATTATGAAGAAAAACCTACTGATCTTAATAATGTAGTTAACATCGATTTTCCATTATTGGCTGACCAAAATAATGATATCGCAAATTATTTTAATGTATGGAATTTAAAAAATTCGCCAAATTATCACAAAAAAGTAATAATCATAAATCCTCAAGGAAATATAGAAAAAATTCTTGGTATGAATGAATTAAATGAATTTCTCTATTTTAATAAAAAGATTATATATATATTTATTTATACAGTATCTCATTTTTTTATAGATTCATCTATTAAGAAGAATATTGATAAAGTTATTAAATCAATTCGAAAATTTAAATTGGCTGATGAAGTTGATGCTTATCATTACAGAGAAAATATGAGACGAAATAGAAAACTAAACAAGGCAAATATTTTTAACTGTTGTTTTTTTCATGTTCAAAGTGATGTAAATTTAATAATTTTATTATTATTTTTTTTTCAGCTTAGTTTTGCTCAGATCTTTAATACTTTATAATTTGATTTTTAAAAAATTTTTTTTTTGATAAAAATGATAAAACTAAATAAAATAAACTGATTATAGATTATAAATTGGTTAAAATCTAAAAAAAGTCAGAAAATTTGTTCTTGTATTCTTGTATTTTACTATTATTTTGTCATTAATAAAATATATTTTAAAACAATTTACAATTTGCTATAATTTTTTACACTTAATACTTTACTTAATTTTGTTTTATATAAAGAAAATTCTTAAATTATACTTTAATGAAAGTTTAACTAAAATTATATTAGTTCTGGCTGTAATTAAAATTGCATCAAATTTTCTTATTTGCATTAACCTGTTCTTTATATTTCTTTTCTATGTCTCACATAAACTTCTTAAAGTTCTTTTATTATAATTAAGCAGATGTTGAGATAAGATTTTAAGTTCATTCATGACCCAGTAATTATTCTTTTCTTTATGATTACAGATGATATTATCAGTTTAAACTTTATTATCTACAATTATAATTGCCTATCTAAACTTCCTCAAAATCCTATGATTGGTTTTAGTAAGATTTTACTATAGCTTTATTATAGTTTTGGTAAAGTTTTGGCAGTTTTGGCATTCATAATAGATTTTGGCAGATTTTGCTTTTCAGCAGAGTTTTACCAACTTTTTAATAAGACTTTAATATAGTTTTGACAAAGTTTCACTTTTCAGCATTTCGTTAACTTGCCTAAACCTTCTAGTTTTGGCAGGCAACTTTATCTATAATGTATATAGCTAGTATTTTTAGAAATATATTGCATTTTGATTAGCTTTATAAGTGCAATAATTTTTCCTATATTATATTTTTACATTTTCTATTTAATGAATAGCAATTTATAGCAAGTATATTATAATAAAATATTATATTTATTTTTATTTAATTATAAGCATATTGGAAATTTATATCTTGACTAAACTAATTTTATATTTACATCAATTTGTGGCATGATGTATATCATATCATAGGTATTACTTTAGCTTCCAGTCAGTTCTCAGCATTTTCTCGTAACTTTTTCACAACTCAAATCATAAAGATTAACCAATCAGATTTGTATGTGCAGTAACTAAGCCACTATCATTATTTAATTAATCATTTTATTGATCATTATATTTTGTAATCTTAATATAATTATATAATGCTAATTTATTTACATTTAAGTTATTATCTCACAGATCAAAAATCAAGGAACATACAATACATTTAAAAAATTAAAGTAAAATCTTTATTATATTTTTGTAAAGTAATATATGAGAAAAGGGCTGGCCGGCTAAATAAAAAAAATGAATAAAAAAATAAGCATTAATATACTAAAAAATTCAGAATATAAAATACAAGTATTGAGAATGTTCTAGTGTTAAGATAGTATCACGTGACTGTGGCACAGTAATAACTACTATTTTTCAAAATTTTTTATGATGTATGTGACTTAGATCCAAAAAACTATATGCAGTAAAAGATTTGATACGAAAAATCTTATCTTCTCCTATCATGTTAAAGATGTCATAAATTTTTCTGACTGTATCTTGTTTTTTTGCACATCATATGCTTGTTTACATTTTCTGTAAGTTTTTTCTTAACTTCTTTATTTAGCTCTGTATGTGCTATTTGTGATGGATGGCTCTGGAATTAAGATAAATAGTACTAATATTAAAGATATTTAAATCTATTTTTTTTTTTGCATTTTTTTTTTACACAGAATCCCAATACACATACTGGTCAAAAACTGATCTATCTTACAGATATCTTATAAATATTGGGTACCCAAAATGCAGAAAATCTGCTATACATCGGGTACCCAATATGTATACTATAGAATTAAAAAATACAATTTATTAATTATCTCGCTATCCAGTGATCATAAAAAAATGAAATATAGCTCATTCNATTCGCCTCACTGAGACGTATCAAATGGTACTAATTTCACGCATTTCTAGATATGATAGATATTGAGATATTGCATTTTTTATTTGTTTTTTTATGATTTATCAAATATCTCAGCATCTATCATACCTAGAAATGCGAAATTAGTACCATTCGATACGTCTCAGTGAGACGAATCGAATGAGCTATATTTCATCTTTTTATGATCACTGGATAGCGAGATAATTAATAAATTGTATTTTTTAATTCTATAGTATACATATTGGGTACCCGATGTATAGCAGATTTTCTGCATTTTGAGTATCCGATATTTATAAGATATCTGTAAGATATCTGTAAGATAGATCAGTTTTCGACCAGTGACATTAACATCAATCAAACTTTTCTCAAAGTCATGTTTTTTTGGAAAATAATCCCTCTTGTGATTGACTGAAGGATAAAATATATTTGATTTATCACTTCAAAGACCTATATATTTGCACTAAGTTGCATTAATGCATATATTACTTTACTATTTATAATATTATTGATAGAGTTCCAATTTATTTAACTGTTCTTACAATATTTAAGTGTTTAGCAATTTATAGTAATTTTTTATCTAAAGCAGAAAAGTTAAGATTCACTTTCATGTACTGTTTATATAAATTTATGCAAAGCACATCCACATACCCAGAACATTTATGGTTTAGCATACACAATTTATATTTTAATATTACACATATATATGTGCAAAATTTTATTATTTTTCAATATTGCTAACTATTAAAAAAAAAATGTGATGATTTATTAACAAGAATATTTTAACTTCTTCTTAATCTAAATATACTAATACTATTTGCTATCATTATTAATTACATCTAAAGTTCACTTTGTCTTTGGAATTATGAAAATTTTAGGTGTGGTGACAATCCAAGGAGACATACAATATCCATTTTCATCAGAATTGTCAAGAAAATTTTTCAGATTAACATCATTCTTTGTATTTATTAAAATCAGTTAAACATTTCATTTCATAGGAATCGGTTATACTGCAACAGAGGTTAAGACAGATTTTTTTGTGATCAGTGCAATCAATTTGTAATCAGAAACTTCTAAACTACCTTGTAACCTTGTAATCAATCTAATTTAATTGGCATATATTTATTATATTCAAAATCTAATTAATAATAGTCTTAGTGCATAATATTTCTTTTAAAGTGTATGCAAGTGATTCTGACTTATTCAAATATCTAGCAACTGTATAAATCTTTCTATGTTTAACATGGGAAATGTATCCATAGTCTATTATTAATAGTTGCATTCTGTTAGTTCCATATAAAATTCCTATCACTTACAACTTTCTTATAAGGTCTTCTCTCTTATCACATTCTACAGCAAGTTGATCTATCATATCCTTTAATATTTTATTTATCTTTAAAGAGTTGTTCAAGTACTTAGCTAGTCTCACTTTTACCTTTCCATTTATGTTTAGCTTCTGTCGATTCTAAATGATCTCCACTTAGTCTGAAAACTCCATTATCTTTATGGCCAATCTTCTTTTTATCATTAACTGTTTTTTTAAGATTCTTTCTATTGCTAGAAGCAAAACTCATACTTTTACTACATACTAACTCAAAGTTCTGATTATCAAAAGCTGGATTTATCAAATAACTCCATATGTTCATCTGATACCACCATTCTAACTTTGAATCAACAAAGAAATTTTGAGCTTTTTGCCATAAAAAGTGCATACTTCGATATGCATAATTTATATAATTTTGATCAAAATGAAGTTCATTATCATATTCATCTACAAATAGTTCAAGAATTAACTTTTGTAATTGTTTTATGTTGTTAACTGTATATTTTTTCATTAAATCTTTAAAAAAATGTGAAAGTCTTTAGATTTTAAATTAATAATTTCATTCCATTCTTTCATGAAGAATAATGATTCAGCATCTGTATCGATATTATTTATTATAAATGAATATAAGCATGTCTCTCCAGGTAAATTTCTTGCAAACTTATAGATAACCTCTTTCACTTTTCAACTACTCTTAAGTACCCATATATAACAGGAATCCAATTCTGAGTATGCTTTATCAAATTTTACTAGGTCAGGTCCAAGAGATGAAATGCTATTATCTGATAATTTCTTTGCAATTGATGATAATGAATCACCTGCTTTTGATAACGAGCTATCTTCTTCTTCTAAAATTGGTGATAAAATAGATGTGGATGGATTCTGGATCATACATTTTCTTGGATTGATCTACAAAATAGTATAAAATAATATATAATCAGATAAGCCCATGATTGTAAAAAAAAATTATAAGGAATTCAGATAGCATGCAAATGGAATTTAATACTTACATCAACATTTTCCAAATCAAGAGGTCACTTAAAAGATTATATATGGTTAATGTTATTAAGAATATCTGTGCGAACCTTTGCCATAAATTTTGCTCTATCTATGTAAGTAGAAATAGTAGCTTCTCTCTGTATATTGTATAACAGAAAAAATAAGTATTTGTTGAAAAGATTAGCAACTGGAAAAATCATTAAGCTCACCCTGATCATATTAATAGCTAAACAAGTTAACACATTTTCAACAAGTTTCTTGTAATTATAAAAAAAAGCAATAATTAGTACTTTCACAAAAATAGACATAAAAATGATTTAACCTGTATTTTGAAAAAATTTGGCAGCAATAAGCAGTCATCACCAGATGAATAGCAGTTTTCCAGCTAGTTGCCAAAAGAATATCGACAAGCAGTCATCACTGAGTGACAAGCAGTTTTCCAGCTAGATATCAGTTTTTTTAGTTACTATTAATAATAGTACTTTTCAGAAAGCATATCTTTCAGCCAGACATTATAGTAATACCTTTATAAGTGCACCTTCTATAAGTGCACACCCTCTTTATATGCATACCATAATTTAGTCCTAAGCTTACAACTTAGAGCTAAATGCACTCCCTCTATATTCTGCATGTGCAAGTAATTCTGAGTTCTGGATATATTAGAATATTCTCTATAAGTGCATTTATATAATAATTACATATAGTTGACCAATCATTAACAACTGTTTTATCACGGTTAATTTTTAAATTAGTTTAATTAAAATAAATTTGTGTATCATACTGTATAATTTCATTCTGACTATTTCATTTTGAAACTTTAAAATAAAATTTTTTAAAAATAAAATTATAAATTCATTTTATATCATGTAATTACAATATTCACAAAGTATGAAAATCTTGCTTGATTGATAATCCCAAATTAGTATAGTCAGGGAATATTTTGTATATTTACAAGGAAATTGTGCATGTCAATATATAAACAAACTCCCATAGAATAAAAAGTAGATTATTGGATTCTGTTATGTATTTATAAGGATAGAAAAATGATGATTTACCATTATTTAATAATATAAAATCAGCAATATACATCCTAAAAATGTCTCTTAAAAGAACCACACTTTCTGAAATTCAAAAGAGAGAACTTTGTGTTTATGCTCGAGATAATAAAAGAACTCGGGCTCAGTATGTTAACTGGATTTGGAACGTTAGAGTTAATAAGAGCACTATTACTTGTATTCTACAAACAGCAGAAGAATAACTTGATTCAGAAACTATCAGTTCAAATTCAAAGCACTATAAATCAGTTACCTATTTAGAACTTGAGTTTGCTTTCAAGAAATTCATTTTAAACTACCAGTATCAAACGGTATTAAGTAATGCAATACTTATTGAAAAAGCCAAAATGATTGCCAATGGATTAGATATTTTTCAAGATGCATTACAATTTTCTTTAAGATGGCTTCATAAGTTTAAGGATCACAATGGAATTCGCCAACAAAAGCTTAAAGGAAAAGCTTTATCTGCTGATGAAACCACTATTGCTGATGCTTTACCCTTATTAAGAGAACATTGTTTCAACTATCCTCTTGAAAAAATCTATAATATGAATGAAACGGGACTTTTTTATAGGTAAATTCTTGAAATAAAAAAAAGATGCAAAAATTTATCTTACTTATCTTGCATAAGTATTGATAATTTATAGGTTAGAACCTGATCAAACTCTTGCAACAAAACATCTTGCCAGGCGTAAAGTGAATAAAGAACATCTTTCAGTTACATTGTGTGCAAATGCTGATAGTTCACACAAATTAAAACCTTTAATTATTGGAAATTTAGAAAATTGCGCTGCTTTAAAAATATAAGAATCCAAACCATGTCAATGACATATCATAATAATACTAAAGCCTGGATAATTGCATCGCTCTTTCAAGAGTAACTTTAGGAATTTAATCATTAAGTTGGTCTAAAACATAAAGGTGAACATATGTTATTTCTCCTTGATAACTGTTCCAGCCATAAGCTAGTTGGCCTTACCTTACAATACACTGATGTCCATTTTTTGCTTTCAAATACAACTTCAAAAATTCAGCCAATGGACACCAGAATAATTATGTCTTTCAAAAGACACTATCATCATTCTCATATACAGTAAGTAAAATTATTAAATTTGTTATGTATTTTAGTATTCAAATTATTAAACCTAACTATTCATTTTTAAAAGTTTGATGTTGCAATATGTAGAAGCAGGTAACCATGCAGAGGATTTATGCATTAATGTCTTACAGGCAATTCAGTTTATTATTCAAGTCTGGGATGAGGTTAATGCCAAAATAATTAGTAATTGCTGGCGTCATACAAAAATTCTTTCTGATGCAATTATAGATTTTAGAAATACTACAGAAGATATTCATCAAAATGAAAACTTGGTACTTACTGATCTTGCAGATTCATTTCAAGCCTTTAATCTCTTCAATCCAATACAGGCAGAAGAGTTTCTTAATATACCAGAAGAGAATGTTGTTTATAAAGTTCTCAAAGATGATCAAGTTATCAAAAAACTTGTGTATCTCTTTAAGAATACTGATAAGAAAAATATGGATTTAGATGAAATGATTAAATGAATGATAATAATAAAATTCCCATTATTAATTCTAGTGTAGCAATTACTAGTTTAGAAACTGTAGGTATATTACTACTTTAATAGAACAATGCAGAAGATTATATAAAGTTAGTGAGAAAAATTAAAAAATTTCTTAAGGTCAAAAAGACAGGCTTAATGTGACAAACTGACATTAACATATATTTTCATTAAAAAGTAATTCTATTTTCATAAAATATGTTGTTTTTGTTTATTAGAAAATTAAATAAAAATACACAGAGTTTAAATACATATACAATTAGATCAGTTTAAATAAATACTGCTTAAATAAAATAAAGTTTTAAAGTTTTATTAGATTTTAATTTGTGTAATAAAATCTGTTTTTCTATTAGTTATTCTATAAGTGCACACCTTCTATAAGTGCATGTGCATGGCTAGTCCTAGGTGCGTGTACTTATAAAGATGTTAGTGTACAAGCCGTTTTGCTAGCAGTGCGGAATCATTTTTCATATTAGAACATGTCATAAGATCTTTTTTAATCTGATCAAAAATATGAGTATCATCTTCAAAATAGTAGTGGATAGCAATTTTTTCAGTTGTCTAATATTCTGACGGTAATTCAAAAAAGTTTGACATTTTCTTTGAAGATGAAGTTGAATAGCATATTAGAAATTATTGCTTATGGCACATCTGAAATGTATGACAGGTCATGCTGAAATGTCAAATTATCTGCCTGACCATACCATCAGATGATCAGAGACAAAATAAAGGGAATCTGATTGGTTTATCATCATCAGCCCTACATTAACGCTTTTCTTTTTACTCTTTCTTTTCCTTTTTATGTTTTAAAAATATATATTAGTATTTTAAAAGTTTTTGTTATTTAATAAAGTTAAATATTTTTCATCAGTAGCAAAACTTCAGATGTAAAATATTATTATAAAGCTATAAATATTTCATAAGTAAATTTATAACAAACATGTTTTATAGAGAGTTCACAGCATAATTTTAGCATTTGGTCATATTAAACAGGTGAAAAATACTTCAGAAAAAGTTGTTTATGAAATATGGAGATGCTTGTATATTAATTTGTATTAAAATTTTCATGAAGTTATATGGATTTTTTTAATAATACTAAGATGTATTTTGCTTTTTACTTCAAGTTATAATTTGAATTTTAAACACTTTAATCAAGAGAAACAAGTGAAATAAGCTTAAGTAATGTTGTTCTGTGAATATTGAAGTTCATATTAGAGATATGTTCTGAAATCTGGTTAATCCAGATATTCGATCATCCATCCAAAAATTGATCAGATTCAGATTGATCCATTTGTATCACTGGATTGACCAGATGATTCAACAGATATCTGGTCAATTCAATGATCTATTTATATCACCAGATTAACCAGATTCACCAGATTTTTTATAAAACTTTATATACTGTAATTGAAGGTAGATGAAGAGTTACTCCTACAAAAAGAAAAAAAAGAACATTAATAATATTCTTGTATTGAATTATAATAAAAAAAATACTTTCTTACCTCCCTTTATCACATTTACCTTCAGGAGTTGAGCCGAAGAGTTCATTCCTACAAAAAAGAAAAAAAATGAACATTAATAAATATTCTTGTATAATAAAATAATAAAGAAACACCCCCCCTCTGTCCCTATTTATCCCATTTATCCCATTTACCCTCAGGAGCTGAACTGAAGAGTTCATTTCTACAAAAAAAAAAGAATATTAGTAACGTTCTTATATTAAAGTTTAATAACCATCTTCCTTCAATTACCTCCAGAAGTTAAGCTAAAGTATTCATTCCTATAAAAAAGAAAAAAGAATGTTAGCAACATTCTTATATTAAAGTTTAATAACCATCCCCTTCAATTATCTTCAGGAGTCGAGCCAAAGTGTTCATTCCTATAAAAAAGAAAAAAAGAACATTAACAATATTCTTGTATTAAAGTTTAATAACCACCCTCTTCAATTACTTCCAGGAGTCAAACTGAAGTGTTTGTTCCTATAAAAAGAAAAAAAAGAACGTTAGCAATGTTTTTGTATTAAAGTTTAATAACCACCCCTTTAATTACCTCCAGGAGTTGAGCTAAAGTATTCGTTTTTATAAAAAGAAAAAAAAAGAATGTTAGCAATGTTCTTATATTAAAGTTTAATAATCACCCCCCTTTAATTACCTCCAAGAGTCGAACTGAAGTGTTCATTCCTATAAAAAAAAAAAAAAGAACGTTAGTAACGTTCTTGTATTAAAGTTTAATAAAAAAATACCTCACTACCTCCTTTTTACCCATTTACCTCTAGTAGTTGAGCCGAAGAGTTCGTTCCTACAAAAAAGAATAAAAAAGAATATTAATAATATTCTTGTGTATTAAAATAAAAAAAAACTTCCAAAAACAGAGAAAAATAAAAAAA
>QKYT01000103.1:104675-142936 GCA_003550305.1 Glomus cerebriforme | reverse complement strand
AAAAAAAAAAAAAAATATTTCTCAAATACGAAAATTAATATTAACATAATAATCACTAACTTTTGATGTTCAAGCCTAACTTTTGGCAAACACTATCACACTTATGATTCACTAAGAAATTATCATCAATGCCTCTCTTTCCGAGATTTGTTCCCCCAAATCTGTAACGATCCGTACATTGTATCGCGGGATCTGTTAATAAGAACTGATCGACAAGTTCTATTCCTTGTAGATCATAAACCACCAAATAACCTTTTGTGTATTCATATGTGAAATGCGCGAACGCCTCAAGAGTGGAATGGTATTCCTTAATCACTCCACTGTTCGCGTTAAACCGTTTAAATTTCGCATCAAGGAATTTCGGTTCTACGGTGAAATATCGAGTAGAGAAACCGGCAGTACGACGTAAGACTTGCACTTGGAGAAAATTCACCTTCTTATCAATACCGACTTGTTCAATAGCCGAGTTGAACTCCCTTGAGAGGAAAGAGGCGATGGTAGAGGCTTCTGCCGCTTCGAGGCATTTTCCAAAGGAATTAGCTTTTATAATACGTTCTTTTATAACAATTTTCTTGGACGAATCATGAGTGACATCAAGACCAAAATAAGCATATTGTTCGGCACCAGATGCGAATGGTTTCGGGGCGTGCTTATATGAGAATTTTCGGGAAATGATGTTTGATTTGATTCGAAAATAATTTGGATCCAAGATATCAACCAGGGATCTTGGGAAACGATAATTCATAAGTTCTCCAGTTTTGACTGGAAGAGTGTTCCAGTTTGGTTCGCGTGAATCTTTTTCAAGCACCTTTCTCTGACGACTTTTCTCCATGGAGCCATTTAATGTGACGGTTGTAGTGATGGATGAACAAATAGACCCAAAGACTTTGGCAACTAACTCCTCCGGATCATTCCCATTTGAGGTGAGATCAAACACTAGGAATTTACCAAGTATACCTTGAAATATACGAATCATTTCATCAGTATTATCCGTAATCTTTCCGAAATAATAACTAATTCCTGAAGATTTAATATCATTTAACACGCTTTCTGCAGTTAAACCATTTGGGTCACCATTCGGATAACTATCATCTAATTTCCAGAAATCGGTACCATGTGGTGGATAGTCACCCATGTGAAGAAGAACCCGGGTGGAGTGACACCAGTTCAATTTTTTTACTGCCGCATCAAGACCGCCTAAAACATCTTCCGGCGCATCACCACCACCATCTGCTATTACCTTTTTTGAGATATAATCTTTAAATTCTTCATGTGAATTAGTAAAGTCAAAAATTTGTAAACGATTATCTCCATCACAATGATCACGATAGCCGCAGAAACCGATCCAGAGTTTGATGTTTGGGTTTGTACGTTCCATATGTTCCACCACTTGTTGAATACAATCTTTTGCGGCATTGATATAACCTCCCATAGAACCCGTGCAGTCTAACACAAAACATAAGTCGACTTTTATATCTTTATCATCATGTGTTTCCGATATAATTTCTTCTACTTTTTCTTGTTTCTGATTATCCTGATATGAAACAAGTGTTGAGGTTTCTGTTGTACCCCCTTTACCACAAAACCAAGATGCAATGGTACGAAGTTTACGGTTAGACATTTTTTTTTTTTTTAAAAAAAAAAAAGATTATGTTATTAAGTGAGAAGAGAATGAAGGAAAATATGCCTTTTAAACAATGAATGACTAGATTATGTAATAATCTTTGTAACGTTTTACCACTTTGTCTCAATGACTCAATGATGCAATGTTTAACTTAATTTTATAAATAAGGTATACTTTCCAAAATTAACCTAACAATGATTATTATTAGGCATTGGAAGACTTTCCTTTTTCTAAAAATTGAGTACTTTGCTTTTTTAACCAAATTAATTTTAATTAAAAAGTATACCGTTTTTTTTTGTTATTATCAGTTATAATATTAAAAACTAAGCAATCTTTATAATATAAAAAAGTAGAACAAAGTAAATAACAGAAATTGTGACACAATTTAAAAAAAAAGAAATAAAGAAATGGAAGCTAAAAATAAATGAATGAACAGATAATTTTTTCCAAAAAAAGAAACTTTTATGGGCTTACTATATTTAAGATCTGTCCGATATATGTCGGATTCTTACGGTATGAAAAAAAAATAACGGGATTAACAGGTTCGGGGGATTATCACATTTTTCTGATCCGAACATTCTATATTTCTTAAGTATTCCGAGGGGGGAGGTTTTTTTTTTTCTAAGATCGATCGACAGACTTAATTTGATCCGAGCTAATCCGAAACCGATCGAAGCTTCATCCACTAACGTCAAATTTAACAAACGAAATCGTGATTTATAAAAGTTATTTATTTTTATCACCAGTAATCTATTCAATTTAAAAGTTCACGAGTGCTCATTTTATCTAATAAAAATAAATAAATAAATATATCATCGTTTTTGACTATTTATAATATAAATAAAATGTTGTACAGTTACTAGAGTCAATTGAAGTGTTAAGATTAATGTAGTGAACTTTTTCATGCATTAATCAAAAATGATTATATTTGCATTTATAGTTTCGCTCATACAAATATGGAAATTTCTGAAATAGATACATTGATTCCCATAGAAATTTTTTCATACAGAGTAATACATTAAGGATTACATAATTTGGATTATACAATTTAACGTATACTTCCAAAATTAAGCACCCGAAATGATTGATCGAAATAATAACCATAACCGAAATTTGTATATATAAAAAAAAAGAGCTTAATTTTGAAAGTATACGATAATCCGATAAGGGGTCTCTTTTTTTTTTACATGGAAGATCATACACCAAAAACATCACAGTTTTTTTAAGGAGAACATTAAAATTATATATTTATAGAAAAAAAAAAGTAAGTGGCTGATTTTTGTAATTTACCAAATTAATATATTCCTTTCTTAAACTTTATTCAAATACTGTATCTTACTCTTAAAGTCTCTTTCTATTTTATTAAATTTATTGGATAAGGGAGTAACTATATCGGTTATCAATTATCAATTATTTGACTTCCAATAAATTTTGCATTATGGTTTGATTATGGTTTGTCATCATTATATATATTGACTAATAAAATAATTATAAATAATTTGATCGAATAAACAAAATAATAATAATCATAATAATAACGTTAATCCTAATTGACAGAACAAAGTAAATTAAAATTAAAGTTTTTTTTTTAAAAAAAAAAAAAAAAAAAATTTTTATAATTTATTTTTTTTTTTTTTTTTTTTTTTTTTTTTTTGCATCTTTTTTGATGTAAAAAAAAAGCGCGTTTTTAAATTCAAAAAACCTGAGAAATTTATTAATGTGTGTATATTACAAATATTAATACATGTAAGTGCACAATATCGCGGTTTCGAATAAAAACGGAAAAAAAAGAAGAAAAATTAATGTACATATATGCAAAAAAAAAAAAAAATGTAAAAAAGGATTAGTCTATAATCAAAACATTGTAAACAATTTACAACGTTTTTTTTTAAAAAAAAAATAAATTGTCCTTAAAAAAAATAAATAATAATAATAAAAAAAAAAATAAAAAAAAAAAATTTATACAGTAAAAAAAAAACAACAGTTTTTTTTTCGTTACGAAAAAATAAAACACTAAAAAATAAAAATACGAAAAGAAAATAAATCGAAGTTAATTATCCCGTTTCTTTCTTTTTCTTTTTTTTCAATGATGATTAAACATTGAATCAAAAGAAAAAGGAAAGAAATAAAATTGCGAATTCGTCGGAATTTTTTTTTGTTTTTTTTNTTTTTATTTTTTTTTTTTTTTTATTGATATTGATCTTTGCAAGGCCACAAAGATATTTGAAAATTTCCGGACCAGCCAGGATTTTTGAATTGAACGAATATTTAAAGTCAAAAAATAAGAACATGCCACGAATTAGTTTTAATATAAATTTTAAATTTCATATATATATATCGGAAATAAAAAAAGAGATTATATGCATAATTTTTTTTTAGAGAGATTGATCAATTCCACAAATTTTTTTATTGTAGAAAAAAAATCAATTTATTTAACCATAATATTACTTAATTTTATGATTAAAAGGAATGTATAAAGGTTAGATAAAAATTTTTTTTTTTTTTTTTTTTGAAAAAATACGATATAAAAAGATTGTGGAAAAAAAAATCGAACGGATTTAAAGGATTATTTATAAAAAAAAAAATAAATAAACGTAAATCACGATCAAACATCGAATTTTCTTTACTAAAATGAATTTGTTAATTCATTAATTGTATCGCCTAGCGTATCATTAAATCAAGCAAATATGGCTAAAATTATTCCCAAAGAAGATCATGTTTTCGTAATTGATCCGTTTAATAAAAAAGAAATTCCGGTTCGATAATCATAAATCCTTGCATTAATATTTTTTTTTTAAAGAAAATTCTTCCCATGTACAAGAAAACAAAACTAAATATAGATAAAATTAATTTTTCGTCGTTGTATCCTCATATCGCATGTAAGTCTTTCTTTGATTTTTATGTAAATGATTTAAGTTTCAAAGAATTTTTTGAAATTCCATATGACATAATATAAAACTACTACTAATTGTTTTTCTTAGACAAATCTGGTCGCAATATGTTCTAATTTGGAATTGATCGTTCATATTGTTTGTTATAAAAATTTGTTTGGGTATAAAACATATATAATCTTATCGTAATAAAGTTAATCGCATATGACGAATATATAGTTATCATCATTATTGAAAGGAAAGTAAAAAGGAAATAAAAAATAAAAATAAAAAGATCTTCCATTGATACTCGTACAAACCTTTTTTTTTTTTTTCTTTTGTATAAAAAAAAGTTTAATTGTCTCGAAAATTGGTTAGATCAACAATAAAAAAAAGTATTCAGCCGACGTAATTCCTGAAATCAGATCGCTACACAGAAACGAATGTTTAAATTACATAATCAAATCCGTCATTAAATAAATAATAATAATAATAATAAAACTGATTATATCAACAGGATGCGCGATTATCAATATCAAAAAAAAAAAAAAAAAGTTCTTTGAAAAGTTTATATGAGAATGTGATATTACGTAAATAATTATTATAGGACAATGATTAACATTATATAGCAAAGTTTTTTTTATCATTTCGGAAGCTGACCGCGTCTGGTTTTATTTACCATTTTAAAAAAAAAGATATAATCTTATGAAAATCATCCAAAAAAAAAACTAGTATTTTTTTTCGGAGAATTCCCGAGATTTTCCAGTATTTTTATAGTGAGATTTTATATATTATGTAGTTTTAAAAATGGATAATCCCAAGCCTGAAATGAAAACTCAAGAAAATATAAACTTGTCCGAGAATTGATATATAATATATATATATACTGTATATATATTGATTTTCAGTAAAATTTAAGCTACCATTATGTAAAAAATATTTGGAAATCTCGAAGTAATCATAAAATTTAAAGAATATTCTTTTTGTTCATACGATTTGAAAATGGAGATAAATCGAGTAATGTCATGACAAATATCAATTAAATTAAATATATTTTGGTCCTCCGATATTTTCTATTAATTAATTCGGGTAATCATAAAGTTTAAAGAATATTCTTTTTTTTTTTTGATAAATTGAGTAATGATATGATGAATATCAAATTATAGAGACTATAATAAATGTTTTGATAAATATCGGTCTTTGGGACCGATATTTACCTATTAACGGTATAATATCCGAGCATTATGATTTGAATATATATATATATATAAATAAATATAAAGAATGGTTGAAAAATGATAAATCATTGGTCATATCATGCCGAATATTAATAAAACAGTTAAATTATTTTTAGATCCGGATATATAAACTTATCGATTAGATAAATAATTAATTTTAAATTAATTAATAAATAAATATTAAATATTAAATTCTCCTGATCTAAATGTAATAAATTAGAGTTATCGATAAAATTTCATATGAATATATTATTAAATAAGAAATGATTTAAGTTTATAAATATTTTTAAGGTTAAAGACGGGTATAAATATAATAATCAAATAAAAAACCAAAACCTTTCTTGTATGATCTTTTTTCAAATAATTTAAAAAAAATAATAAATAAAAATGTATAAATTATTAAAATTACACAGAATGATTATTCGTTGAATCTATTCCAAATTTATCAAATATTTAACTTTTTATGTTTGAAAATTCATTAAAATTATTTCTTTTAATCACATATCAAGAATAAAATTATGTGCATAATTGATATAACTATTAACGCGCATTTGATTGATAATAAGTAACTACTCCATTAGGATAATAAATGCAAGAATCTGCAATTATCTTTTTAAGGGTTCCATTGCTAATCTGAATTCTGAAGTGGAAAGTGAGACGGAAAAGTTTAACGTTTTTTCGCGTGATTCATTCGGTGACCCGGTCTGTCGATCATACGTGGAAGGAAATGATTTTTCTGGACATATCCGATTTGATGGTTTGACAATTTAATTGACACGTAAAAAATTTTATTTTGTTAAGTTAAAGAATTATTCATTATCTAATAGATAAACGTGTACCATAAATATAATTGGCTTCTTTATACCTCCTTTTTTTTTTATTTTATTTTTTTTTTTTATCGGGTAAATAATAAAATTTGAGTTTACTTTCGGAATTTTTACACATATCACGCGTAATTATAAACGAATATCATAATCATTTGTCAAAAGCTGTGTCGATTTTATATATATATATATATATATTATTAAAAAAAAACAGTTTTATTTCGTTTAAACATATTTTCTCGTAAATTCCCAAATACAAGAAAGAAAAAAGAATATTATCATATAAATGCTTATAATAAATGAAAAAGCTTAAGTGCAAAAATAAATTGCTTTTTTACATGCCGGTATTTAATTTTATCATAGAAAAAGAAAAAAAAAATCATATATGAATAGCTTTAAATAATTAGAAATAGAGGTTTTCAGTAAAAAAGAATAATTAGACCTAGAAATAGAGGGTTTCAATAATTAGACCCAGTTAAGATAATTAGAAATAGAGGTTTTCAATAATTAATTAGACCCAGCTAAATTATATTAATTACGTTACATGAAAATAAACAAAAATAAACAAATATTATAATACAAATATATATACAAAAATAATTTAATTATGTACAAATTTAAAAAAAAAAATATATATATATAAGAATAGAAATTATATAATTATGTAGAAATCTCAATGACATATTGTTTGTTTCTGCATTCAAATATAAACGAGGACTGTGATGAAATTTGATGAAAAAAATTAAAGGTGAAAAAAAAAAAAAATTTAAGGAAAGAATTAACAGTTGGATTGATTTAAAAGAAAAAAAATATTCTGTTTAATGTTTTATTCTCGTTTCAATTGGTTTATTTGTTTATTTGTACAAAAAAATTAATAATAACTTAAAAACTTATGGTTTTCTTTTATAAAACCAGATTTGAAGAATTTTTAATTGCATTCATTCTTACGAAATAACTTATTTTAGTACTTAACTTATTTAGTACTTATTTCATACAAGAGAAAGGAAAAGTAAAAATAAAAAAACTTGTTTTTTTTGTTTATCTTAAAATTAAACATAATAAACATAAATTGAACGAGAATAAACAAAAAAAATAAAAAAAAAAAAAAAAGAACTTCAGTTTAATTTCAATGAAAGGATGAATTTAAATGTTTAAATAAGTTTTTTTTTTGTCCTCCTCTTTTCAATGAATGAATGAATTAATTATTAATTCATACGAGATTATCATTGTCATGTCCAAAAAAATTCAATCATTATTTAAAACATTGTAATATTGGAATTTGGTAATATTATTTAACTCGTTTAAGTGGTAAATTGGAATTTAAACTTTTTTTTTATTTGGTTTGTTTTGGTTATCATCATATCTAAAGTTTGGTATCCAATATAATATTAATCTTTAAACTTTTCGAAAACAATTATTAACGGATAATGCTAAGATGTTTTTAAAACAATGGTGTTTTTTAATCTAAATTTAGAAACAGAAAGTTTTCATTGGGGGAGATTTTTCGGTTTTTTTTTGTGTTACTAGAAGAAAAAAACGTGTCAAAGAATCTACCGTTAATATATTTTTCTTTGAACTGTGTTATAAAATAAATTCTATTAATTCGTTAATGTTGAATTTTGACTTGAAAAAAAAATTTTTAATTTTTTTTTTTTTTGTGTAAAGATAATAAATAATATAAAATCGATGATCTCATGATTTTTTTAGTATTAAACAAATTTGGTTAGATTTAAAATCTTAAATATTTTTTTGGTCATTTATTAAAAGACGTATGTAACAACTCATGATAAGTGGACAACATGTGACAAGAAAAAGAAGTTTCAAGAAAAAAAAAAATATTTATTTATTTTTTTTCGAGTGTTTCAAAAAGAAAATTTGTAAAAAAATGGGTTATTATGAATGGACAATGAAATCATCAACCGACATTGTAATTTGTTGAAAAAAAATGTCATGATGCATTTAAAAGTAATGATGATAGTGAAAAAATCTCTATTTTACTGCGGGAAATACATTTTTTTTTTTATTTATTCATAAGATTTACAATAATTACTTTTATTGTGCGTTTTCTTTTTCTCTTTCTCTTTCTTTTTCTTTTTTTTTTTGAAAAATAATAAAAAATAATAAATAAAATAATAAATAAAAAAGGATATTATACGCTGGTAATTTTTTTTTTTTTTTAAAAAAAAAAAAAAAAAAAAAAAAAAATCAAATGACAACTTTATCACCTTTAAAAATTTTCGCTTCGGTTGCTATTTTAACATTTGTTGGAGGATATGGATTATCAAAGTTATATAATAAATCTTACGCACAAAAACACAATGATTATGAAATTTCGGATGATACAGATAAAGATAAAATAATAATAAAAAAATCAATATTATCATCACCCGCTTACACAAATACTTCCTTTAATTTAAAAAAATCTCAACAACAAAAACAAAAACAACAAAAATATAATAATAATAATAATAATCATATATCAAAAAAACATTTTATTATAATAGAAAATTTAATTTATAATATAACAACAAAACAAAATCAAGCGATATATTTTAGAAAAAGATATCATAAAAATTTAAATGAAATATTAAAACAAATTAATGATATGAGAGAAAAAATTTGTATTACCGAAGAAGAATATTTAAAAAAAATTCATAATTTATTAGATGAAATAGAACATTATCATAAATATCAAGATCTTAATTTACCTGAAAATATTTCTTATATAAAAGAATTAGAATCAAAAGTTATACAAGAGGAAGCTTATTTGGATACTGAATTAAAAGTATTACAGGCTGATTTAGGTATGTTAATGTGGAAATATGAAGAATTAGAAAAGTATGATTTAAAAGAATGGAAAAATTCTCAATTAGAAATTCAACAATTACGAGCAAAATTAATGGAAGATGCAACTCGATTCTCAAAAATGAAAGCAAATAATTATTATTATTAATATCTTTTTTTTTTGGAGTGGAGTTAGTTTCTTTGAAATTTCTATCGATCGTGCGATATATTATTTTAGATAATCGATATTGCGTACATGAAGGACATTATTTGAAAAAAAATATAAAACATTTTCGAAAGGATAGTAGTCGGACAATTTTATGATATTATTACAACAGATGAATTCATTTGAGCGAATAAAAATATTATTACAGCAGATATTATTATTATTAATGACATGATTGTTAAATATTGTGGTTTTTTTTTTAATTAATATTAACGTTTATTTCCGAGCATATCGCGTTACTCTTCATTAATATAATTTTATAATAATTTTATGAACAGCTAAATGAACAATTGAAAAAAAAAAGTTAAAAATAGTTAAATCTCACTCTACATAAAAAAAATATATATATATTCCGACGTTTAATTTTTTTTGTATTATATAAAAGTTCTTTATTAAAAACCGTGATCTGAACCGGAAATATCGGAAATAATTATGGTACATCATCAAACTGTATTACTGTGTGATAATTAGAGTATTATGCGTGTTCTTGCATGGTACTCGCTTTTTTCGTGCATTAAAAGAAAAATAGAAATCGTTAGGAATAAAAAGTCAGTTTCTAAAATGTAAAAAAAATTATAGTCGTCCTCTCGCTTATATCTTCATAATGACCTCATAACCTCATAAACCTATATAGGTTTAGTTAAACTATTCATCGAATCGAAACCCATAAAAGGTTAATAATTTGATATCATGATATGTTTGCAGACAAGAACATTCCCCCTATCCCCTTTCGTATATTTATACTTAAAATTTCACATTATGAAATCTACTGGTTTAATATAACGTATGTGCATATGAAATACTGTATAACTCAGTTAAGAACGCGTTTATATAATCTGATTGACGATACAACATTACTAAAAATTATGGCGAGATTATATTATCAAGTTTCACTTTCTTTGTCTTTTTAAAAAACAAGTTTATTTAAGAAATTTTCGCTCGTGTTTAGAGAACAAAAAAGCTATATTTGTTGTGTTCTAAATGCTTAAAAAGTAAAAACTTAAAAAGTTTGTAAGCCGGGATTATATTTCATATCGAAAATTAACGTACATAAAAATTAATAATTATTTTTTCTTAAAATTACGTATTTTCAAAGCCAATAACGTTTTTCGTAATTTTAAGGGAAAAAGAAAAAAATATTATAATTGTATAATTGTTCAAATAATGTAACATCAAAAATTATTTTCGAAAAGAGAATTAAGAGAATGGATATAATGGAAATACGATTTTTTTCGAAAAAAAACGTTTTTTTTATAAGCGAAGTACGAAATTATATATTGAAAAAAAAAAAAATAATTTGGATGAAGGAGTGACTTGGAATCCAGTGGTTATTGAGAAATATTTCATAATTAATCTATTTGTATCACATTAAAAAAAAAATCATTGTATTAAAAAAATATTTAATAAATACGGACGGGAATAACTTTAAAATATCCGAAAAAAGTAACATACCACATGGTTACATTAATGCGATTAAAAAAATTTCTACATTGTTCTTTTGAGTGGTTGTGCTTTAATAAAGCTAAATATAATATTTCGTTCTTAAGTTTTAACGCGTAAAATAATCACATAAATCACATAAAAATCTTACCGTCAAAAAGTCATCATCCGCAATTGTTAGACCTTTCTTTTGCATGAGAAAAAAATTAGGTACCAGTTTTTTTTTCTTGACAAGAGAATTAATCTTCCTTAATAAAATGATTATAAAGGAATATCGAAAATGAAGGTGATTTAGATTTTTATTTTATTATTTATAAAAAGAAAAAGCAAACGGTTTTTTTTTCTAATAAAAAAAAAAAAAAAAAAATCAAAAAAAATTACCTCCTATTTTATATCTGATCGCGAAAAAAAAAAAAAAAAAATTCTTTATAAAATGATAGAAAAGAATTGAAGAAATGAGAATAATTGATCTATGATCTTTTTCAGGAGTGGTATACTCTTTTCGATAATGAACGGCAAATATTTCCGTCAAAGCTCATTTTACGATCTTCATGCGATTAACCATATAAATTTTATTATCTTAAAAATCTGATGGTATCACCTGGGTTTTTTTAATAATATTTTTTTTAAAAAAAAAATTTCCCTTAAACATTAAACAACATTAAACATAACAGCATTAATCTTACACGAAACTTATTAAAGTTTGGGGCTGAACTTTTTTTAACTACTTTATTAGGATTAATTACAAGTTCATTGAAAGATCAGGAGGTTTCGTGATCCCTGAATCAACATACAGCATAAAAAAATATAACATTACTTGGCGATCTTTTACAATCTTTTTAATTATTTTATCATATGAAGATGTAACCTTTTTTAAAATAATATGAACTGTATACAGTATCTATTATCTAGTAATGCATTTTATTTATATTGATTATTCACAGTAAAAAAAAAATATATATTGTTACATTATAAAATTCTACATGATGATAAATGAATCCAATTGTCCAATGATTGTTCAAAATAAAAAAAATATTATATCGGGAAAAACTACATACTAAAATTCTACAAAATAATGAATATATATATATATATTTTTACCAAACCTTCAAATTCGAAAAACTTAAAGGTCTACTAGTGTATATCGCAAGAGGATTAAACATGGACGGTGAATTTGGAGCTGAAGTATTATTTGTTCTATATTCCTCCGCAGCATCAAATTCTACTCGAATATCTGATGATTGAGAATCATCATAAAGTTCTTTTATCCAACCTTCTAAAATATAAACTATTTCTGTCGCGTTTGGACGATTTGATGGATTAGGATCCCAACATTTTTTCATTAATTTGACGAATGAAGGTGGTGTACCTTTTACAGCTTTTGGACGTAAACTATTACAAATGTCTGATGCGAGAGATTGATCGTGTGGACGATCGGCAAATGGTCGTCGTGCCGTTGAGATACCCCACATGATCATACCAAAACTATATATATCTGAAGCTGTAGTGAAATCTGTTCCCAATAATACTTCTGGTGGAATATAAGGTAATACTCCATATAATGTTTTATCATTTGAATCTTTATCAGGTGGATAATATTGACCTATATCACTAATACATGTATACCCTTGATGATTTGTATCTAAAAATATATTTCCTGGATGAAAATTTCGATGTACTATGTTTTTTCTGTGTAACATAACCAATCCTAACGCAATATCATAAAGCATCTCCAATTTTTTCTTCCACGATATTCTCGTTGATCTTGATATCACATCCTCGTAAAAATTTTGTGCATAATCCATCACAAGGATATATTTATTCGTCATTGGATCTTTAGATATACCATAACAAAATACAACATGACTCTCGGAATTACATTGATGATGTGATGCAAGCTTAATTAATAAAAGGATGTAAAAGATATAATAAAATTAATAAAGTTTTTTTTAAAAAAAAAAAAATTTGATAAAAAAGAAAAAAGATCAATTATATACACCTCATTGAGAAAATCGGTCGTAACATTTTGTGAATTGTTAAGAATTTTTAATGCAACATTCCGAGGTCCCGTTCTCACTCTAATTTGATTCTTTTCATCCCAAGCCCATCTAGGTCCTTCTTGCCATGTAGCGGAAAAGATATCACCATATCCACCACTTGTAACATATTCAACATCAATAAAATTATCATATGGTATCCATTCCATATAATCATGATCAGTTTGAGCTTGTTTTTGTGATTTCCTTATAAAATCATCAATATCAATATTACCACTTGTCCAATGTGGAAATTGTTTTTCAAATCGAAATGATTCACAATTTTGACACCAACTATAACCAGTCCTCGGATAACCACATTCTGTACAATCCCAAAAAGTTCTATGTCTCCATTCAAGTACTGCATCAAGATGTTCTGTTGAAATTAATTGAATTGTTGGGGATGAAATACTATTATCCGTATTATCCATATTATCCATATTATCCGTATTTTCTGTATAAGTTTCTGATTGTTTTTTAAGAACACCTCCCATCTTTCTCATAGCTTGACCAAATGCTATAAATTTATTAGATGAGACTTCGAATAAATTTAATTTCTTTGAAAATTTCATGGAATATTTTTTTTTTTTTTTTTTTTTTTTTTTTTTTTTTTTTTTTTTTTTGAAAATTTCATGGAATATTTTTTTTTTTTTTTTTTTTTTTTTTTGTTTATTAAAAAAATTTTAAATATAACAAAAATGATTTTTTCTTTAATTAAGGTTAAAATTAATTTAATATCTTGAAACAGAAATCTTTAAAACCTTGTGAACAGAATAAATAAAAAAAAATCCAGATAGACTCCTTTTTTTTTTAATATGAGTGGGAAAAACAAATAAGCTTAGAGAAAAAAAAAAAATTTTTTGTTGTACAATGACATAAAAAATGAACTCATCCTTAAACTCCTGATTCGTTATCCATAAACTCTAAAAAAGGTTAAATAAAATTGATCTTTTATTTTATTTATAGATTTACTGAGTATAATACAATGAACGACGTTTTCCAAAAATAGACCAAAATAAAAGAGTATAGTCACATGCGATTGGGAAAAAAAAAGTTTATCAAACTTTTTTTTTTATCATATGATGATCGATATCAAAACAAACATCAAAAAGAAAGATTTCCGGAATATCCGAATCCGATGTTTTTAAATAAAAGATTTTTTTAAAAAAAACAAATTACGATCAAATTACGAGGTGGCTTATAATTATTTATTTTAATGGTCTGGGAATGAGGCCTCAGTCAGGGTACTTCAAATCATATAAATAACATGGAATAACCACAATCCGATAAAGACATTTTAACAATTAAATGTTAACATGCCTGATTTATTTGTAACACAACCGGTACCTTTCTCGCTTTGAAGAAATCTATAAAAATGCTTAAATCATTCATAATCATCTGAATCTCGCCTATTGTAACCTTATTATAGGATGCACGTAATTCAAAGTATTAAAAACACATGCCGCATTATAGGTGCATTAGACATAATCAACAATTTAATAATTTTGGATAATTTTATCCTAAAAATTATGATAAATTGCCAATATACCAAATCTTTCGTAATGAAGCTGCTCGTGAATATGATACTTGTTTGAAAAAGCCTTATCGGAAAACAAATCAGGAAACATTCCTTGTTTCAAAGAAAAGAATTAATTTAGAAAGATTTGAAGGTTCATTATATTTGAATGGATTCATTTTAGAAAATTTTAATAACATTTATTACATTTATTTATTTGATTGAAATTTCCTCACACGATTTAGCAATAGATAAGGATCAAAGTTGTTAGGCGGATCTCATTTTTCTTGATACAATACTTGATTATAGATAACTTTCATGTATGCGCGTGTGAATAAATGAAATACGCGAGATTCTTAGATTCTTGATAGATATGATCCATCAATGGTCATTTCTATGAATTTTGTAAATATAAATATTGGTACTTTTTGATCCAATTTCGAAGTTCAATTTCTTTAAAAACAACAAAAACAAAAAAAAACAAAAACACTTCAAAATTTAAAAATTAAAACACTTTCGAAAATTATAAAAATCAAAATTCAATCACAATTTATAAAGATAAAACTCTCTAACACTGAAAAGCACAAAAATCAAAATATCTTTATAGATGAAGTTATCAATACTCATAAATCGAGATTTTAATAGATTTAGAAAATCAAATCGAATTGAAATACGTAAAACAAACTTGTTCAAAACAATGAAATCAGGATTTCAAGATTTAATGGATTCTAACAATCAAGAAACGTTCAAGAATACTGTATGAATCTTCTAAATTTAAATATACATTATTATTCTATTATATATATATACTGTATATATAATAATTATTTCAAGGAAGAATTTTTGCTTCAAAAATTTCGAGCTTCCTTGTAGATTTAATACAAGATATAAATTGCTTCAAAAATTTCGAGCTTCCTTGTAGATCTTATTATAAAGGATAGATTTTTAATATATATTTGCTTCAAAAATTTCGAGCTTTCTTGTAGATCTTATTATAAAGGATAGATTTTTAATATATATTTGCTTCAAAATTTTCGAGCTTTTTTATTTTTGTAATTAGGTTACTTTATATACGTATTACAGTTCACTTAAAAAAAATCTCATCATTTGTACATAAAACTTTTATTATATATATTTTTTTTTCAAATAAAGTTACAAAAAATAAACGCTCTTTTTTTTTCTTTTTTGATGAATGCGCAATACTCGAGGTGTTCTCGAGGGAATTAACAGATATGTTAATAGAAGCAAACGCCAAACGCCATGATTGTACATAGGATTGAATCCTAAATAGGTAAAACAGGTTAGATCTGCATAAAAAAAAAATATTTCAGTGTTCGTTACATACATTCTTAAAAGTTTCATGTGCCACATTATCAGTATCCGCATCCCAAGCGCAAGAACATTGAATTCTAATAAAATTTATTTTATTTTAAATATAAATAAAATTCTAAAAGAATAAAAGAATCACCGATTTATTTACCTTGTTCCAGCCGATCTATTCTCCATAATTGTTACGTTGACGACATATTTATATCGGTTCAATCCTAATTCTATCAAAATTGTACAATATCCCCACGCACGCAATGTGTGTTACTATCAGTTATTCTTTGTGTAATATACAAGCAATCATATTATTGTTACCTAATAATTTTTGTTTTATTTCATGAGAAATTTCGTGTGCCCAACCTGGAGCTTGATCTTTATCATATAATGCATTATTTAACCTTTGATTTAAAACATTTTGAATAATTGGTTTTGCGACGGAAGTTTTAAATCTATATTCATATATTATATTATATTATTAGCTTATTAAATAAAGTATACTGCACTATAAAATTTTTTTTTGTTTTACTTTTGTTTATAACTTGGACGAAGAGAAAAGGTCGAATCGGTTGAATCACGACGTTCAAGTTCAGAACTACCATTAATGAATGATGTTACAGATGGTGGTATATCAAAAGGTCCTGGTATCCCTCCAACTTGATTTTCTTGATTTGATGATTCATTTGCAAGATCTAATGTTTCCATAGCTTTATACAGTATATATTGATTTATTTGTTTTTCTCAATAAAATTTTTTTTTTACGAGAGAAAACCTTAAACTTGTGCTTATATAGAATAAAAAGTTTATATGCAATTTTGGCTTTTTACGTGTTTAATGATATGTTGAAAATCACGAAATCTTACGCAGTGTATATGCAAATTTATGTAAAAGAGAATCAAAGAATTTCAAATGTTTGATCATCATTTTACAGTTCTTTTGAAATGCGTAGTGTGCATTTACTGTATCATCAAATCAAATAGAAGAATTGTATTATATATTTCAACTTCGTAATACTGTAGGTAGAACTTTAGAATTCTTTGATTGTTTTTTTTTTAATATTAAATACCGTAATCAATTATTAAATGTGTTTGCTTATACAATTCTTTGTTTTCCAACCTAAATGATCTTAGTTCATAATCCGGCTACCAATCAGATATCTGGATGATAAACAATCCATCTTATCAGAATATTACTTAAAAAAGATAGGATCCTTACTAATAAAATTTTAGATAAAATAATTATTACGTATTAATATAGCAGATAGTACATTAATAATTCTAAACTTATTACAGTTATTGGAAAAATAACCAAATTAGAAAGCAAAATTTTTTTTACTATGATTGTTATAATAAAAATTATACTATAATATTATTCATTAAAATTAATTTAATTAGTTAAAATTAATAATTATTAAATCTTAATTCTGGTTAGAATCATAATATTAGTTCAAATTTGGTTAAAATCGAAAAATTCAGGTCAAAGATAACATTACATTTGTACAATATAATATAATTAAAAAAAGTAAAAAATCAACTTTCTTTACAAATATTAAAAAAAAAATTTTATTATTTAAATTTAACTTGAATTTCAACTGAAATATAAGATAATCTTTTGTAAATCTGTTTACAGTCAGACCTCCATAATTGCACACTCCATAATTGCACTCATTATATATACTGTATCTTCCTTGAATGTACCTTCTGGTTTGTTATATGATCTCTAATTATTTTACCTCTATATCTGCACACCCTCTCTAAATACACTATTTATGAAAATTTTAATATGGTCCCAAAGGGTATGCAATTATAGAGAGTTGATTGTATAGTAATAAAATATATATAATTTTTTTTTGTTATTTTTTATTCATAAAAAAATTTTGATTTTAATTTTAAGGTTTTTATTTTCTATAAAAAATTTTACACATGGGATAAAAATGTGTGCATCTCTTCTATTATAAATAAAAAATACATTATTTTAAAAATTTTAATATAATGCTATAATAAAAGAAGGCAGGTTTAAATTATTACTGTAATTCAAGTTATTAGACAATTTGAATTATAGTAGTAATTTAAGCTATTAAATTAATGATTTTTTTTTTCAGTTAAAATTTAATAGACAAGTTGTATGATTATATCCAATATTATTATATAATTCACATTTATTTTGATTTTATTTACTATTAAAGTGAAATGATTTTTCTAAAAAACTTTTAAATCTTGCAATTTCATGAGATTTTTTTTTAGAATGTCTAATTACAAGTTATCTAATATTTTTCTAATTGAATAATTCTAAATTAGGTTGATTATTTAATTTAACTTTAATGCTTTATGATTTTTAATAGTAATATATTTTTTAAGTAAAATAATAAAAGATTCATTGCAAATCTCTAATTTGCTTATTTAAATAAATATATTTATATAATATAGCTTTGGTTTGCTAAGAAAGTAAGAATAATATATGAATTATTATTCAAGATAAAATTATTATTTATTGAATTAAACAAATCACAAGTATTGTAATATTTCAAATTTCTATTTATTTTAAACTTTGATGTAAAATAAAATGACCAATTTTTAATATATAAAAAAATTAAAATAAACTATTGTAAATTAAAAAATCCAAATATAAAATTAAGCTTATAGGATTCATAGCATTATACAAAAATAGTACTTGTATATAATATTATAATTTACTAAAAATATATATAAATATTTATATATTCTATTATTTAATAAAATAATTAGATAATGTATATTAGAAGAAATTTAATAACTGACATTTAAAGTGATTTAATAAGATTCTAAAATATATTTAAAAAGATAGGATCAGAGTTTGTATATAATGAACAAAAAAATATGTAAATTATTTCTTTTTTAGGTAATATTATCCAGAAATTTATTATTTATTTTAGTATCTGACTAATATTACTATAATTCTGATCCTAAAAAAATGTATATAACTAGTAGTAGGATTACTTATTTAAACTTTTCTAAAATATTGCATTTAGTTTTACTAAATTTTTGCTATAGTTTTATTATAATTTTACAAAGTTTTATTAGTTTTACCATTTATTATAAATTTTAACAGGTTTCACTTTTCATTAAGTTTTGCTAACTTCTTAATAAGACTTTAATATAGTTTTATTAAATTACTATATTTTGTCATTTTACCTTTTTGCTAAACTCCTTAATTTTATTAAATAATCTTAATTAGTAGTAAAATTTTTTTATTTAATTACATAATAATAAAAGTTTCTGAAAGAAAAGTTAATATACTTTTTAGATTTTAATAAAATTATTAATAAATGACTAATCTTAAAAAATTTTTTTATTAATATAGAATTGATTTAAAAGTTTTGTATTATAACTAAATATCAATTCTATTTTATTTTTATAAATTTTTTAAATTAATAAAATAGTTGGAAAAGCATTTTGCTAATTTGTATAATCAATATTATCCTAATTACTCTTCAATTAAAAGAAATATATTTATATAAAATAGTAGAGATAACTCTTTTTTATAATTTTTTAACCATTTTTTTGAAAAAATAAAAATCCAACTTCAAAGCTTTCTTAAATAGCAAAAAGCTTTCAATTAGAAGTCTAAGTAAAGATACTTCTGTTTTTATTTCATGTATAACTTTATTGGTTTAAGTTATTTACTTTAATTTTTTATAAAATATATCCATAACTTTTTATCTTTTCTTTAAATAATAACTCATTTTTTTACTTAAACAAAATGTGTGCCAGGTTTGTAGTGCAGCTAGCTAGCCGATATAATGCAACAAAAAATCATAAAAAGAAAATTTTTTATATTAACATATAGCCTTTAAAAGTTATTAAATATACCTAATTTCAGCTACTCTGCAAGTTTACTTAGAATGCCAAAAGCAATTTTAAATATTATTATTATTTTTTTTTTTTTTTAGGTTGGTAAACTCTTCATAAAATTTTTATTAACAATTGAATTATAAAATAAGTCAAAGGAAACAAAGTACAGATGAAGAATAATAAAGACATATGACTACAATAAATGAATAAGTAATCGTCCTAATTAACCAACACACGTGACTAAATTTTAATTTACAGAATATTATAGATAAAACTATCTAAATATAGTGTAAGTAATATGACATAAATATAGATCGTCAAATGAAAAGAAAATATAGAACACATTATGGTAAACTAGAGAGAAGTCCATAGAGCTAAAAAAATGAGGGAAGCTTGCAACAGGTAAAAACCACTCATCTATATAAATTTAAAAATATAAAAACAAAAAAGAAAAATTAATGGATATAGAAATCCTAACACTATATCTTCTTGGCTGACATTTGAGTTTGAATAAACGTAGAATCCATTATATCTACTTCCTATTAGGATGGTAATATTTAAGGAATATTATGGGCATAGAGACCAAAACACTCCACTTCTAGTGAAAGATTCAACAAGCTTGTCCTAGTAATAGAGCTTTGTATCACATACCGTTAGTATTTATTCCAAAAAATCCAGTTTTGTATTTACAGGAAATAATCCCGTCATGCGAATCACAAAAAAAGCCTTTTAGCCAGTGCCCTGACAGGTATACAAACCCACACAGTTTGGATTTCTTTGACTATAATATCAAAATTGGCACGGTAGAGAATTCTAAAATTCTTATTCTTGCAAATAAACATGTCAGACATACGTTCTTCGCACCTTATAGTAGAACGAGAAACACATGTGCGGTACAGTCCACTGTTTATCATATCGATTATGATGTAGAAAATGTCCAAGCCCAGACAATAACAGTTACCTCATATGTGTAATGTAACCAAAAAAGTAAATTGGTAGTGTATACATGACAAAGGGAAATACTGATCGGTAAAATTTTAACCGAAAAACCAATCAGATGGTGTAGATAACAACATGTAAAAACTCTTATGATAATCATCAAAAAAGGAAAAAATTAAAATGGTTAAGGCACAGAAAAGCACCAATGAAAGATGATCGTAAACAAGACCAAATCTCCAAGGAAAAAGAAAAGCGAAAAACGCAAGAAAAATATTTTATTTCAAAAAGTGTAGAAAAGGCTCATAAGCCTAGCTAATATGAAATAAAAAGTATTTCAAGAGAAAAAACTTTTCTTATAAAATAAATAGATAAAAACATAGTAATATATTATGAAAAAATAAAAGAGTGTGAAAACTTTTTTAATAAAAGTTGTGGTAACGGAGGAAAGGAGAAAGAGTTTTTTATTTTCTTTTAAATATCATTATTGATTTATTTGACAAAAATTTTATTTTTGTCAAATCTATTTTTGGAAATGATCAGCAAAGATGGTAAAATCAATCATTTATATGTAAAGTCAAAAATGGTATTTTAAACCTTCTTCTAAAGTATAAGTAAACTTGCAGAGCAACAGAAATCACATTTGCAGTAAAATTTTAAAAGCTTTATATTAGAGAAAAAATCTGTTATGTATTTTTTTTGAAAAATTGTTGCATCACAACTCATAAACCTGGCACACATTCAAGAGGTGCCATTTTTTTTTGTATTAGTATATTTAATCATTTTAAGTTTTTAAAAGGAATGTCTCTACAGTTACTACTGATTATAATGAACCTATATATACTGAAAACTTGTTATATTAAATCAAAGTTTTTAAAACTGAATTTTCTATAATTAATTACATTAGTTATACTGAATTTCTATAATAAATGCTATATATTATATACTAAACTCACCTTAATAATCCAGATATATAAACTATATATTAATTTTTATTTTCTATAATAAACAGTCAATTTATAGTATTAGTTAAAATTATCAGTAATTAATATATAACCTTTTTTGAAAATTTATATTAAGCGAAATTATAATTTTGGCCAGCACTATAAATTTAGACAAAATTACTAGGAATTTATAATAAATTTACTTTATACTGAACTAAATCCTTTAGAATAGAAGGTTCGTTATATCCAGTGACAATTGTATTTTAGCTATTGGGCAGATGGAGTTAAAAAAAAAAAAAAGTAAAAAAGATTCATTATATACTTTTTTTGTATCATATGTATCATATGATATGAGCTGCAGTTTATTTTAAAAAAAAATAACTGTGCACTGCACTTATCAATTAAGCCATAGTCACAGCTGCAGTTTATTTTTTAAATCTTAAATTAGCAACTTTTAATTGCCATTTGAACTTAGTTTTGGAAATTGAGAAATGGTAAGTTTTTTCATGAAACTTACCATTTTTTTNANTTTTTTTTAAAGAAATGTTTNTAACATTTCTTTTTTTTTCTTTTGTAGGTCTCTTAGTTTTTAGTCCAATACTGAAAAGTGGAAACTGGTAAGTTTCTTTATGAAACTTACCATTTTTTTTTGTTTTTTTTTTAGAAACGCTTATTAACATTTTTTTTTTTTTCTTGTAAGTTCTCTGAGATCTTTAGTCCAGAATAGGAAGGAAAACTGGTAAGTTTTTTTGCGAAACTTATTATTTTTTTTCATTTTTTTTAAAAAAACATTTCTAACGTTTCTTCTTTTCTTTTTGTAGATTCAGCTCTGAAAACAGAAATAGAAATGTAAGTTTTGTAACGTTCATTTCGTTACAAACTTTGTTTTTCATTTTTTTCTTTATATAGAAACATTCTAACTGAATATTTCTTTTTTTTTTGTAGATTTGCTCCTGAACTTGAAAAACTGAAATGTAAGTTTTGTAATAAATATTTCGTTATAAAACTTCATTTTTTTTCTTTGTTAAAAACATTCTAACCGAATATTTTCTTTTTTTTTGTAGATTTGGTTTATTCCTTAAAATTTGGCTTTTTGAAAATTGAAAATATAAGTTTCACAACTTAGCTGTGAAACTTAGTTATTTCTTTTGTAAGTTTTGAATTAGTTAGTATAGCATAATTAGTATATCTAGGAGGAATTTGTAATTTAATATATTTTTAATAAATGAATATAGTTTAAATATAATAAAATCAATTAATAATGCTTTTATTTATTAAATATAGTTAATATATGCTAAAATTTGTATTGTTATACATATTTTTTAACATTTTTATATGCATTTTTTAACTAACCTAGTGTTGTTATAAGCATTTTTAAACTGCCATTATTTTACTGTATATTGTTATATATCTAAAAATGTGTTGTGTAATGTATTTTTAATCACATTAATTAATAAAGGGTTTATTATGCAACACTTTTTTGGTATTAAGAAATACATGGCGTATGTTTACATATTATACATCTGTTTAAAACTTTCTGATGCAGATATGAGATGAATTCCAAATAAAATTACAATCAGTAATAGATTCAGATTTACAGGAATTATAGTAGACTAATAAAAAACATTTATATTAATCTATGCCATTCTACTTCTGTGAAATTTGCTAAATAAATTTGATCAGAAAATTTTAGAAAATTTTGTCAAAGCTTATTCTTTACTAATTTGTAGAATTATTGATAATGATATGCTAAATGAAGTTCATAAATATTTGCTTAAGGTTAAGGTTGCTTGCCAAAACCCATTTGGCCTAACACGAAATGCTAAAACTCTTATATAGTAGCAAAATGCTAAAATGCCAAAACCTGCCGAAATTGCGAAACTGCGAAACCTCATTTATCCATAGTTTCAGCATAATAAATAGTAATATTTTATATAAGTTTCGGTATAGTTTTGGCATTCCTTATTTTTTCATTTACATGTAATTAAAAACTGACATATTCTGTTTTATTGTTTTATTGTATTATTTGTAATATTTTTATTTTATTATAATAACAATAAAAATTTCTAATCAATGATATGCCTTTAAGTTCATATCCTAAAAGTAAAAATATATATATATTTCTTTGATGCAATTAAGTATAACTCCCTATCATCCAAAAGTCTGACAACTTAAAAAAATAAAACAAAGAAAGAAACATTAATATGTTTCTTTAAAATTTTAAGAAATACTTCCCCTCTTTCTCTAACTTACATTCAAAGCTTACGTTTCTTTAATATTGAAAATATACAACACATCTTTACTTAAAAATAAAAAAAAATGGCATTAATGTTTCCCATTATACAATAGCACACCACCCAATAACACTTACCCGCATACTCCAAGAGAAAGCCAGAAATCTAAAAAAAAATAGAAAAAAAGAGTTCATTAGTATTGTTTTATAACGCCATTTCATATTATACATCCACATAAACTTTATTTACTGCATATTCCACTTCAAGTGAAAGCCAGAAATCTAAAAAAAAATAAAAAAAAAAGAGTTTATTAGTATTGTTTTATAATCCTATTTCATATTATACACTCACCCAAACCTAATTTATTGTATGCTTCACTCTAAGAAAGAACAAACTTGGCTTACTTAAATTTGCCAAAACTCATCCAAAAAGCCATCCTTAATTTATTTCAATGGAATCCACATCCAGTAGAATGCCCCTAAAGAAAAAAAATAAATAATAAAAGTCTTATTTTTTTTAAGACTTTTTTTTAAAATTATGATCAACCAATCAGATTGTTAGATTGATAAATCAGATCAGTAAATCACTTGACTAATACCGATGCCAAAACTATATGTATATCATATGATATACTATACCAAAATGCTAAAATAGTTTCGCAGTTTCAGCAGTTTCAGTATTTTAGCATTTTAGTGTAATTTTGCGAAACTAGTTTCAGCAGTTTCGCATACGCCATCCCACCAAAACTTCTTAGTTTTGGTAAGCAACCTTACTTAAGATTGCTATATTACTGTATCTGAAAAAAATTATGAATCAGAAATAATCTCACCAAATATTTATCTAGACTTTCATATTGTAAGTTGCTGTAACATTCAAAAGAATAAATAGAATTTTAGATATTACTTTTAAATAGTGAAAACCTCATTGAAATTTAATTATAATTCATAATAATATATTATCTTTAGATTCCTTTCTAAATAGCTATTACCAAATTGAACTAGAATTATTACAAATTATTATGAGAATTGATAATCTTATATCCAGTAAATTAGATAATTAAAATTATTAAAATCCCTCCAGTACACTATCGGTTAAAACTGGCTCTGAAATCAATTTACCCAAAATCTGAAATCTGAAATTCTGAAACTGAAATCCAAAATTATTTCAAAATTCTGATTGGCTGAAATAATAAAAATTTTATCTCGCCATTTATTAATTCTAGAAAAATGATTTATAGTTCATTGGATTTCTCTCGATTAGGCGAGTCTAATGGTAATAAAATCATCTTTCTGTAATCACTGGTTGTCGAGATATTTATTGCTAAAGTTTTTATTTATATTAAATAATTAGCAAACAGTAAAAATCACGTAATTATTATTGGCCAGAATTACTAAATCCAAAATCAGGCCGAAATGCCGGATTAAGCTCATGCGTAGATCATTTCCTTTTTAGGTAATACCATTCCATAAAAAATCAAATTTGGTAAAAATCATTTTCGCCAATTGTGTAATATAAAATATTCTTTTTAGGAAATTTAATAATTCCGGCTGAAATTTCCATAATGCCGGCCAATTAGAATATCGGCATTTCGGCATGAATTTCGGATTTCAGAATTTTGGATTTCAAAAATATTTCGGATTACAGCTGTTACTCTTGCTATTTACGATAAGCTAGATTTTGGTGAACTTCTTTAATTTAGACAAGTTTTTTGTCAAGAAATTGATAATACAATTAATGGTATTGAGTCTTTTCCTGGAGAAATACTTGAACCAAGGAATCCCTGTATTGCTTTGCCTAATAATGTTTATAAAATTTTAATTGATTACTACAATAATGCTTATAATCTTCAATTTATAATGATAGTTGAGTCAACATTAATCAGTCCAATTGACTTAATTGTTATGCCAAATATGATTAATCAGTTTGCCATGTATGAATTGCAGCAGAAATTTTTGGATTAGCAATATTATCCCAATACTTGAAAAATGCATCTATTTTGATAAAGTTCATTCAAGAAAACCAAAAAAATGAAATGACTGATTTATATCCTGACCAGGTGTAATATTATTTTGAGCATACAATCAAAATATTAAGTAAATCTAAAACTCATCGACTAGCATTTGTCAGATAGCACCAAATTAGCATACATGATTTTATACAAGTATCAATGAAAATGAAAAAAGTTCAATTGGCAAAATGATTTTTATGATTTAAGCTGAGATTGTTTAATTCCAATTCATTATATATATAGTAGATTTGTATCTAATGATTTTGTAGTTAGTAAAAAGAGACCTGTTTCATACAAAGCTGTAATACTAATTAATAGGCAATTTTATTTGTAAGAATTTTTTTTTTATTTGTAAAATAGTATTTTATTATTTGAAGATATCCCTTAAACCGTTTTGCGGACAAATTTGCCCGCAATTGCTTACAGTTTAAGGGATAATAAATTTTAAATATGCAATGATTGCAGTTGTTTTAACATTAAGTTTATAAACAAAAAAAGTAATTTCAGCTATTAAAAATGTATAATTTATTTCCTATTATTATCACAAAGATAAATTACTAAAAAGAAAAAGTTACCAGAACATTAAGACTTAGATCAGTTCAGAGAACTCATGATACTCAAATCAATCAGTCCAAAGAACTTACGATTATGATCAAATATTCTGAAAAGTAATACATATAGCAGGTACTGAATTCAGAAATATAATACAGATCTTATATTCCCTAACCAATAGCCACTGCAGCATTAAAATTAATAATAAAAAATTTTAATATAATTTATTTAAAAAATTTATTGTATAATTGATTAGTTGTTTTTTTCTATAAGGTAATCATACATAAGAGATGAATCTATAAGCAGCAATAAAAATCATGCCGATTTATGTAGAAAGAAAACTTTTCATATAAAATATTTAAGATAAATAAAAAAAATTATGATAAATTGACAAAAGTTTAGTCTACTTGTGGTTATTAATTTTTTTTTTATATAAGCTAATTCCACTTTAATAATAACATTCCTAAAGATTAATAAGATTAATTTTTAAGATTTTTTAATGATTATCTTATATTAAACCAGTTTTTCTTACATTTGTTTATTAGTCTTTCTTGCAAATATCAGATTTTTTTTTACAATATTTGATTTTATTTCTACATTTTTTTTTGGTAAATTAATTTTTTTTTACCATTTTTTTAATAGTCAAAGGTTATAAATTGATTTTTTTATTTTAATACTAGGAATGATAATGGGCCAAAAACATAAACATAGTAGCCTCAAATATATTAGGCAGAATCTGATACAAAGAAATGAGAATTTAATGTGAGTAAATAAGTTTTTACAAATAATGTCAAATTATGCAACAATCAGAGATATTAAATCTTAAAAAAATGTTGTAGAATTAGAAAATTGTAATTACATGATAATAAAAATCATAAGAATGCAGAAAGAAGCAAATGATTTTCTACAACAGAAGATCGAAGTTTTGGAACCCCAACTATCCCTATTCAATAATTCAGAAATAAATTTGTTTGATAATACCCTGATGTTGGCATGCTCTATCAAAACAAATAATATCAAAAGTGAGGGGGGTGAGACGGATGAAAATGGTAAAATTAAAATATATGAGTAGGTTTTATTTTGATATAATACTTGTCAAATAATAAATAATACTAAGTTAAATTTTCAATAAATTAATTTTAACATATATCCCAGTATTGTTTAATTTCTGTTAATTTTTCACATGATGAACACAAGTCTGACCCTATGATGGATGTTATTAAAATTAACCCAATTGATTTCTCTTCTCCCATAGCTACTAGTGATACTACGACACCTTACTCGGATGCTCCATCTCTCACGATCAGTTCGCTCATTCTGATGGACACTTTCTCTTTGAACGATCCTCTTATAAAAAAATCTAAAGTTAAGAAGAAAAAGAAATCGAATTGCGAGCCTCCCGTTATTATCAGACCTTCTGAGGTCGATCAACCCTGGTTCCTACTGAGATGCTTATTGACGTTTCGGATACCATTACCGATCCTCCAGAATATCAATCGTTTAAAGTAGACGATCTTGGACAGTCGTCTTCCATCCCTCAAGAGATCATCGATATCATATTTCACAAAATTGTCAATGAATCGATCGACATGATAGTGAACCAATTAGATTCTACTCACTTATCAGAGTCCTTACATAATCTGCCTATGGATCAGCAGCAATCCTGATATTTGGCATCCTTATCTTCGACTGTTTTAGATAAATCTCATTCATTTACACCAACTCATCTTGATTCCACCAATGTTGTTTTATCATCACCGAGTTGTTCCTTTTCTTTTGATACTTGAGTCGCCGTACAACAAGCTCAAGTGGCTATCAAGAAAGACCCTTACATTAAAAAGATCAAATCTATCAAACACAAACGTGAATACCTCAAAAGTATTAAGGCAGAAGAACACAACTCAAATAGATCACAGCATGCTTTGTCTCCTCCAATAGATTACACTTACGATGGATTTGTAATCGTTGACGACATTAAACAAGACTCTTTCATTCATAACTCTGGTAAACTTCTAGCCTATATTGAACTTTTTATGAGACAGTTCGAACATTTCGTCAGTGTTGACTATTGCTCTACCGAACAGCTTCCTTCAGTTATAATAAAATTTTCAAAACATGAAGGTCTCGTTAAAGCTGCCAACTTCTTCAAAAACGGTAATTACTCTGGACGAATGAAATTAATTCCCAAAACATACTATCACATGGGACGAGATAAAGTGTCTTACCGAGAGTTTAAATTCTCAACCTCCCTTCCGACATTGATCTGGCATTAGTCAAACAATCTATCAGAACTATTCTTAAGGGAGAAACTTTCTATTTAAGGTACCCTTTGAAACACATTGTCAACTCCAAGAAAACGTCTTTAGATGTCTTTTTCACTGTTTCTAGTTCATATGCCTGTAATTTACTGAAACAAACATGGTCCATCACAATCTCTACACAAGTCTTCAGATTAGCTCTAACTTATTTCAAAAAATTGGATCTAGAGTCTAGAAATCAGTTCGTCGATAAATTTAGTGGATTTACTACAAAATATCTTCCTTCTGATCTTCCTCGGGATCTTCCTTCCCATGTAGAACTTGTATATTATTCTTTAATATCATCTGTATTAAATAAAGTTAAAATGATTAGAAATAATATTATATGATAATGTAAAGTATTTTTTTTTTTACCTTATACTGATATATCGATATCAGAAATTTTAAAATATGCTTAAATTTATCAATAGAAAAGTTATGTGGCAATTCGTACAATGGAAGATCTTTTTTGAAAATAGTTATTGATCTCCTGCTCTCCGAAGTCTACTGAATTGAACTCTCAACCCAAGATGGATTACTCCAAAAACTTGAATTTAGTTGGTTTATTATCATCATAGTTGAGAGCTCTTATTAAATCTGCTAGCATGTCTCGGAGAGATTTAGGTAATTTAAAATATTCGGAAAGATATTTTTTATCGTGTATTCCTGCATAGGACCTCGCCCCTTCAATGACACCAATTTCGTGCAATTCTTCTATTAAATAAATGATTCCGTCAATCTTCCTTCCGCTTAATTTTCTCTTTGTTCTTTTATTACGATTTTTCCGATTAGAACTCGCATATGATGGTGCCTCCGATCTACAAAAAAAATATGAGATTATGTTTAACTTATACAAATAATCAAGAATAATAAAAATAATAAAAGAAAAACCTTTTCACATCTGTTCCCAGTTTTGAATCTCGAAATAGTATATCTATACATGTTCCAAAAAACGCAATAGTGTACCAATATTCATAATGATTTCGTTGTAAAGGGGAATCATCATTCTCATATAAATGTATAATGGTTCTTATCGCCATCTGGATCCATTCTAAATCGCTGTGTTGATCATTATCATAAGAAACATTACTTGGAAGATAAGATTTCATTACGGCTTCACGTAGTTGTTTCAAGTTTTTATTCCCATACTTTGCAATTTCGCTAGCAATATCTAATGGAACTTGAGGAATGCCTAAATGGTCTTTGGTTAATTCCATCCATTCCTCGTCATTGAACAATTTCTTGATATTTTGATCATCACAATCTATTATATAGGAATGGGCGATACTAAAATATATATAGTATTAGTATTATGAATTATAGAAAAGCAATCAAATGTTAAGAATATTTAACTGTTCGTAATCATTATCCATTATGTAATCAAAAAGTACATTTTCGACCACTTTTCCAGAACATTTTAATTTTAATTTTGATGATTCCGGTATTTTCTCAAATGCCTGGACGAATTCATTCTTATCAATTTTGACACGATTATCCTCTTCAACATCTTCGCTTTCACCACCATTTTTATTTCCATGACCTTCACTAATATCTTCAATATCATCATCTTCGGACTCACCGGTTTCTTCATCCGAACCCTACATAATAGATAACGGAATATAATTAAGTGAATAAGTGAACCTGGTAGTAAATAATAATACATCTTAATTATTTTTATTGATATCTATGTATATTGGACAAGGCGTCACTTTCACTTTCATAATCATCATGAAGTTCGCCACCTGATTGATCACCGATTTTTCTCTTTCTTGAGTTCTCTAAAGTACAATTTAGTAAGTTTGTGCTCAGATAAAAATGATAGTTAAAAAAAAATAATATGACTTCATCTTTACCGCTTTCAGAAGAAAATTGAGAAGTCTACAAAATGATACAAAATGAATAAGCAACTGCAAATTTTAATTGTTTATAGAGAGTATGACTTTACCTTATTTTGCGCAAAAGAATTTATTTCCTCATGGATGCGAAGATTTGTACTACGAACAGAATGGCGAACTAAAATCTATATAAGATTTTTTGTCAATGTTAAATCAAAATATCTAAAAGTCAGCAACTGAACAACTGAACATACCGTTGCCTTCTGTTGCATCCATGTCTCCCAGTCAAATAGTAACCTTGCCTCCTATCAAAAAAGAACAGAGTTAGAAGTTTTTTACGGTATGATATAAGAATCCTATTCAATTACATACATCCGCCGTCCTTTTCATTCTTCTGAGCTTACTCAACACTTCAGAATCTTCTGTTCCGTTCAAAGCCAGATCGAGTATTTTACGATATTTCTCAGTTGCTTGACCGCGATGTGATGGAAATATGTGTTGAAAAAATGCAAGCGGGGTAGGATCGGAGCAAGTTAACATCCAGTTAATATTACGTTCTTGTAGAGATATACTGACATGTGGATATTTCCTTTTTCCCATTTTGCTAACGAATAAAAAAAAGATTAATTTCTTGTCGAAAAAAACGCAATAAGATAATGTTAAAGTAAGTTGTTCTTCAAATAAGGCCGGCCACCACTGCACGGTGACTCGCCATTGCTGGCTTCCGACAGTCTCCCTCTGTCGCAGGCGCCTTATCTGCTTAACAACCCCCAGTAACTTCTGTGCAATAAAGTCAGCCGGCCACCACTGCACGGTGACTCGCCATTGCTGGCTTCCGACAGTCTCCCTCTGTCGCAGGCGCTTCCTTTTTGCTTAACAGAAACTATCTTTCATTAAGAGAGGGAAATTACTCAACATACCCGATTAAGCGGTAACGTAATGCCGGTAGTGGTAACGTATGCTGAGAATAAAATCGATTGTCGCATAATTATAGTCATGATCACATGATGAATCGCGAAAAATCATACACGTGAGTATAAATTTACATCAATATTACGTAATATCGAATCTTATACAGTATACAGTATATATAAAATATATATGACAGTACTGTAATTCTATATTTTATTCATTTATTAGTAATAGCATAATACAGTAGGTTGATTTAAAACTGTGGCAAGCGAAATATATGATGCTATCAAAGAGGGAACGCGGATCCTAGGCCATTTAATACGAGTCCTAGCATCAAGTTATTTCTTTGCTCTCTCAAAAATATCTATAACTAATTTATTTCTACCAATATAGCTAACTGCAAGATTCTCACCCCCACACTCTTTTACTATTCTAGATCTTTGAAATAAATTATCCCACCCATATCTACGCCTATCTATATCACTACCACCTGCACAGACTATGTAAAATAATATTTCCCGCAAGAGAAGTTTTCCAAGAGGAAGTAATTTCGATTCTATAGGAAGAATTCAATAAGATATAAAAAATAATCAATGCAGATGTATTTCAGATTCATACTCACCACTACGATTCATTTTCATAACATTCCATTCCACCTAAAATTTGTTGCTTAATACATTACAATAAAGGTAATTCAATTTTTTTATTGCCAGTATGATACTGCACCAAGTACCGTATTTTGCGGTAATTAAGCACCCTTTTTTTGTTATAGGAGTGCTTAGTTTCGGTACTTTTTAACTGNNNCAATAATCACAATGATCGTCTAGTTGCTTTTGTGCAACAAATGATGATATAATAATGCTCATGTGTTCCTCGTAACGTGAGTCATATGCGTAACCTGTTTCATTCATGTTTTACAAAAAAATATGGTTAAAAAAACTGTTAAACGAAGACAAGTTAAACAAGTTAAACAGGCTACTATACGCAAACAAGCTAAACTAGCTGCAATTTTTCTTAATGTATGTTTATTTTGTATTGTTTGCGTATTAATTGCAGTTTATTATTCTTTATAGTTTCAAAACGAACACCTTAGAAGATGATCCTTTTTTTGAGATTGAGTTAAATCTTTCCATGCGTAATAGTAAGTTCGTTGATTTTGGCGAAAAGGATTATTGGGATTAAATAAATAAGGCTTTCGCAACTAAGCCACTTTAATAAATAAATAAAATAATTGTTTACATCATTTGCGCTACATTCGTTACATTCCAATTTTTTATAAATGTGTATCGAAACTTTATAGGGTGCTTATTTTAGATACTATTTAAAATGCAGGGGTGCTTAATTTTGGGGGTGCTTTATAACAGCAAAATAGAATTCGGCACGTGAAGATGCTTAATTTTACTGCGTCGATGATGTATATGAAATTGATTAGATAAGATAATATCCCATCACGGGGATTTATTTTTGTGATACTGCACCAGTTGTACGCGTGATGATGGTCAGTGATTTTCTTAGCAAAGATCAAAATACCGATATATAACAAGAAGAGCAATATGACCAAAATTTTCATGGACATTTGGAAAAAATCGATTAACATCATGATGTCATGTTTTAAGAAGCTAATCGAGAAATAAATCAACATACCTTATTATTATTTTGCAGATTATATGAGTTCGTTTGATCAAGGATATTAATGATGTAAATATTGGTAAGTTTGATTAGTTTGAATATTTCACTTGATTTTTTGTTTTACTTATACAAGACAGATAAAAAGATTCACTAATTAGGCCTCACCTTTTTATATAATTCGCAGTGGGTCTAAGATCTTTAAGAAAAATTTTCATTAATACAACAAATCCAATTAACTTATCAAAAATGGAATATTAATTAGTGATTACATAAAAATTTCTATTATCTAATTTTCATTTTCATTCCATTCTAGCATCATGATCAGAGACACTCACAAATCATTAATTCATGAAAAAGCTATGAGATAAATTATTTACTAAAACTTTTAGGAAAAAAATGTATGATGATACGTGATTTATTAATAGAATATTAAAAATAGATGCACTGCGGTTAGCATTAGATCAATACAAAGGAGTAACCAATTTTTAAATAAATGAGACAATGCCTATAATACACTGTATAATGTTTTATACTAATGACTGCAGATTTTATTTTTTCATGCAATAGGTATAAAATTTATTTACCATCAGATGGCATGATTCTAACAGCTGAAATTGAAATTACTTACCATCAGATGGTATAATTCTGATAGCTGAAATTGAAATATAATTTCATCATAGTGTTAATTATTGATAGTGAAGATACAAAAGTGAAATATTGGTATAAAATTCACTTACCATCAGATAGTATGATTCTGATAGCTAAAATTAAAATATAATTTCATTATGATATTAATTATTAATAATATTGAAGATATGAAAGTAAAATATTGGTATAAAGTTCATTCACCATCAGATGATATGTTTCATTAAAAATTCACAAATTGAAAAGCTCTATTTTAATAGTGAATAATTTTACTTGCTACTTTAACAAAAATAGTATAAGTTGTCAAAATCATTTTGAAAGGTATTTTTATAACTGAAAATATAAGAACTGAGTTTGTATTACAGTAAGCTGAAGATAGGAACTTACACGTTTCCTACAAACTTATAAATAAAAACCAAATTTTCTACTAATAGCCGGTTTAATATAATGTACAGTCAACCCCCTTTATAATCACATTCCTTGGGACTGGCAAATGGTGTGATTATAAAAAGGTGTGCTTATAGTGAGGTTTTTTTTATATAATCACACATATAGATAATTTTTATTTTGATGTGATTATATACAAAAAAATTTTTTTATTAATAAAACATTAATAAATTCATAAAATTTTAAAAATTTTATTATTTTTAAGTTATTATAATTTTATTTTTTACATATATAAATTAAAGTATAATTATATTATAACGTGTAGAATTTAATTATCTTTTGAATAAATCTTTAATTGTAATAATTGGATAAAAATTCATAAAGTTTTATTATAACTGAAATCATTGATAAATTTCAATAATAAATGCATAAAAAAAACAATTCTTCACCATCCCTTCCCTTCTCTCTTCCCACCCACCCCCTTATGAATTTTTGATCTTTATATAGACTTTTATCTTACACAAAAACATATAAAAAAAACGCATACAACTTATACATCTTATTTTAAAAAAAATCGCGTAACTACCCCTATTTTCTTATTACTATAAAAATATAAAATTATATTACCCTATTACATTAAAACAAATAAAAAAAATACTATTATTCCATACCACAATTATTAATAAATAAATCAAGTGTACTTTGCTTTCTTGAATTAAACTCTTTCTCTCTAACTACCTGTAAATATTTTCTAAAAATACGTAAATCTTCATTACCGTAGAGCACTGACTACAGTACCCCCTTAATATAGTACCTCCCATGAATAATACTAGGTACTATTCAATCACAAAAGGCAAAATTTTTGAATAGTATCCCGGTACTAATTAAGAAATGTTTTTAAATAATATCCCAGTACTAATTTAAATAATACCCTGGTACTAATTAAAAAAGAATTTGATTGATACCTAATTATTTTTATTGATAATGTAATTTTATGCAAAAAACTTATTATAATGCTTAATCTTAAAGACTAAAGTTTCATGAAAATACAAACTTTATAATTATTTATTCATATATACTAATCATATTACAAATTTATAATATTTCAATATTACTTTTCAATCATTCCATTCGTTACTATAATTTCCTTCTACTTCATTATAATAATNATCATCAATGCTACTATCTTCATCATCAGTGCTACTATCTTCTTCATCGGTGCTACTATCTTCTTCACTAGCACTACTATTTTCATAATCATCATCATCATCATCAATATCTTCAACTTNGTCATTTCTGGTAGCTTTTTTCGATTGCCCAATACGCTCATAGTCAAAAATAAGATTATCTTCTGATCTATTACGTTTATTAGAAACATCACAGCACTTAAAAGACCTTTGTATTATACTAATATCAACTGCATTCCATGATACGTTAATCCAATTTACAACAGTTTCATAAGTAGGTCTTTTGATTTTACCAGTAGGTGTTAATTTTTTCATAAACTTAGACATCCAGTTATTATAATTTTTTCGCATCTATAAAAAAAATAATTTGATTTAAATAAAATTTTCAATATAAGTAATTATTAAATACTATACATACATAAGTCAAATTCTTACCTTTGATTTAAAGGATTTGTTTATTAAAACGTCTAAAAGTTGTAAACGAGACGTTAGCCTTCCAGAAATTACTGCAATATTGGTGTTTTTTTCTATAAAACGTCATTTTACAGAATCAACAACATGTGCAGAAAATAAATCTAATATCAGTAATGATTGTGGGTTGAAAGATTGTCCAGCACGTTTAACCCAAACATTTTCAATCCAGTAGAGCATTTCATTCTCATTCATCCATCCTGTTGGGTTGGCACGAACAATAATACCTGATGGAAAGTTGCCTCGTGGAATATTTTTAAGTTTGAAGATCACAACAGGAGGAAGTTTGATGCTGTCAGCCATACAGGTTAAAACTACTGTGAAACCAGTTCTTTCATGTCCTGTTATACGAATACTAATAGTTTTTGATCCCAGTTCATTAACAGTAGTATTACTTGGCAAATCAAATGTCATAGGAGTTTCATCCATATTGCCAATAAGTGCTAAAGGATAATCATGTTGTATTCACCTATACATAATAAATGCCAAGAATTCTTGCTGTTTTTGAATTAGATTATCTGGCAGATATTATGCAATTGTAGTACAATGACGATTACTCAAATTATTGTGAACCATAAAACTATCTAACTATTTGTGGCTAAACATAAAATATTGGACATTGTGACAGATGTTTTGCCACTCTCGCTGTTATGCCAATGATCTTGCTTTTGCTTGAATCATTTTGCGTGTAACTGCTTGCTGATTATCCCTTCTCTCTTTTATCCACTCAACTAAAGCAACTTCTAAAGCAAGGTACTTTGGAGGCCTACCTTTGTTTAATCTTTTTAAACTTGGTTGTGTCTTTAAAAGTTAATCCTTTTTATTTACCCAGTCACGAACTTGCTTGGTCTGAATATTAAATTTAAGTGCTGTCTTATTTTTGCTATTACCTTTTTCATGATATATAACAACAGCAAGTTTCTCTCGTGCATTCCATTGTCTTTGCAATTTTTCTGTCACTCTTGCTTGGGTTGTATTTTTATTTGCTCGTAGACCCATTTTTTATGTTAAGGTAATTAAAAACTAGTACTGTAAATAGTACCGGTAGTGTTTATGAAGTAAAATGAAAATGAAAAAATAATGAATTTATAAAGTTTGCGTTATGCATATTGTTCGCGTTATTTATGATATTCGTGTATCTTAAAATAATCAGATTCTATGCAAGAAAAAATTTATAGATATGAGTTATGTTACGATACTTTCATTATGAGGTTGACGCAATTAGTGACTCATATTTATAGGAAAATTGCATGTTCTAGAATACTCCATTTAGTGTACCCCATTTATACAGTACTCCCACCTCGCACAGTACCCCCGGGTACTATTCAAGCTAACTCTTGAATAGTATTCCATACTGTAGTCAGTGCTCTACGGTATTATATTTAATATCACTTTGTTGTTCAAAAAAATTAATAAAAGTTTCCAACCCACTAACTGCTTTTTTTACCGATATTACAGGTATTTCATTATTATCATTATCTTCTTCTTCTGCTTCTTGATTTTCTTTATCACCTTGTACTAAATTAATAATTTCTTCTTCTATAAGATTTTCTTCGGTTGGAATTTCATGATCAAATATCTGAAAGTATTTTATTACATCATCAGACTCTGGCAAATGATTAAGAAGATCTTTGATTTCATCATTATCTATATTTAATTCTTCTTCTTCTTCATCTACATCATCATCATCATCATCATAAGATGAAAGTATACCTGTTTTATTCCAACAATTTTGTATTGTTTTTTGAGTAACATTATTCCACCCTTCAGTAATATAATCAATTGCTTCCTTAATATTTAACTTATTTCTAAATTTAATAATTAATATTAGTTAATATTTTATTTATAAAAAAAAAATAGTTTTTAGTTTATAACTTACTTTACATAATCTATTTCAGAATCAAATTGATGAATTAAATGTTTACGAAACTCCTGCTTATATTTGGCTTTAAAACTATGAATAATACTTGCATCCATAGGTTGAAGATAAGCAATTATATTTGGTGGAAGGTAAACAAGTTCAATATTCGTAAGATTAGGTCCTACTTTTTTTTGTTGTACCTTTTTTTTTTGCTTTTTATGACCTGATTCTTGCTCACTATCACATTTATCATCTGATATTTCTTCATTATTAATATCATCATCTTTTTCAAGTCTCTTTGGATTAAAATGGGAACCTGTATTATCAATAAAAAGTAAAATCTTTCAATCTAATATATGAAAATAATTATCTAAATGCCTTAACCATTCAATAAAAATATCAGATCTCATCCATGCTTTTAAATTAGTATGATAAATTACAGGAAGAGCTGATTTGTTAAAATTTTTAAAGTATCGAGGATTAAGTGATTTTCTAATTACAAGAGGATGAAATTTATGAGAACCTGTAGCTTAGCACAAAAAAGAACAGAAACCCAAGTTTTATCCTATAAAAAACAAAAAATTAATATTTTTTAATTAAATTTATAAATAAAAAAATACAATTTTATTTTATAAAATGATAATTTTACCAT
>QKYT01000103.1:80060-103290 GCA_003550305.1 Glomus cerebriforme | reverse complement strand
TTTCGCGTTGGGCCAGATGGGTTTCGGCAAGCAACCTTATTTATGACCAGCTGTTAGATTAGTGCCTAGTATTTGATTTAGTTTCATCCAAAAAAAAAGACCTGTTTCATCTGCATTATAAATATCTTCCTTATTATATTTAGCTAAAATTGCATGTAGGCGTGTACGCTCCTCTAGAAGACTTTCAATTGGTGCACTGTTGGCCTCACCTAACAATTTGATTTTTTGAATACCATTACGCAACTTAAACTTATACACCCAGCCATTAGCATATTTTAGCTGATTTTCAATATTCAACATTCTTGTAAACTTTAAACTTTTTGTTGCAATATTATATCGCTTAAAGGAAGTCCAGCATAGAGATATGCTCTGGTGAAATCTGTTCAATCTGTCATCCATTTTTGAATGGATTGGATAATCCAGATTAAGGAATGAACAGATTTCGGATAATTCAGATGGATCCATTGGATAATACCAGATTGATCAGATATTACATAAATAATCAGATTGATCAGATTGATCAGATAATCTGGTTAAATCTGGTATTTTTTTTATTTTTTTGGGAGTTTTTTTTTATTTTAATACATAAGAATGTTTATTAACGCATATCGGCAGATTTGATTCATTGGTGCAGATCACATGTTATTGCTAAGCTACCTTAATTAAAATTCATTCAAAATAACTCTCTACAAGAGAAATAATAGGAAAATAAAAATAAAAGTAATAAAAAATCAAATTTAAGCTTTCTTTAGTTGTTCACATTCAAAATTATATATGTAAGTAAGAAACTACANAAGAAAAAAAAAGAAGTTAAACCAAGTTTTTTTTAAAAAAAAAATAACTANAAAGAATAAAAAAGANGGCTAAAAAATGAAATAAAAATATTAACTATAACTATTTATGCAACTTATAATATGACCTACCTATGTCGGATGGGTTGTAACTATGTCAGATGGGTTGGGATAAGTTTTTTGCAATAAGTATTTTTGTTAGTATAAAGTACGACTAAAAAAAAATTTTTTTAATTGATCTGCAAATTCACCTGATATGAAACCCGTATATGCTGATCAACTTGGTATTACATAAAAAACATTTTATAACAGAATTACATTTTTTATTATAATGAACTAAATCCGTGTATATAGTTCTTTTTTATTCTTTTTTATAGGAACGAACTCTTCAGCTCAGCTCCTGGAGGTAATTGAAGGGGGGGTAGTTATTAAACTTTAATACAAGAACGTTGCTAACGTTCTTTTTTTTCTTTTTTATAGGAATGAACACTTCGGCTTGACTCCTGAAAGTAATTGAAGGGGGAGTTATTAAACTTTAATACAAAAACGTTGCTAACGTTCTTTTTTTTTTCTTTTTTATAGGAACGAACACTTCGGCTTGACTCCTAAAGGTAATTGAGGGGGGGAGGTATTAAACTTTAATACAAGAACATTGCTAACATTCTTTTTTTTTCTTTTTTATAGGAATAAACTCTTCGGCTTGACTCCTGGAGGTAATTGAAGGGGAGGTGGTTATTAAATTAATACAAGAATATTGCTAACGTTCTTTTTTTTTTTATAGAAACGAACACTTCGACTCAACTCCTGGAGGTAATTAAGGAGGAGAGGTATTAAACTTTAATACAAGAACGTTGCTTATGTTCTTTTTTTTTCTTTTTTATAGGAATGAATTCTTTAGCTCAGCTCCTGGAGGTAATTGAAGGAGGGTGGTTATTAAACTTTAATACAAGAACGTTGCTAACATTNTTTTTTTTTTTTTTTTNTATAGGAACGAATACTTCAGCTCGACTCCTGGAGGTAATTGAAGGGGGATGGTTATTAAATTAATACAAGAACGTTGCTAACGTTCTTTTTTTTTCTTTTTTATAGGAACGAACACTTCAGCTCAACTTCTAAAGGTAATTGAGGGTATTAAACTTTAATACAAGAATGTTGCTAACGTTCTTTTTTTTCTTTTTTATAGGAACGAACACTTTGGCTTAGCTCCTGGAGGTAATTGGGGGGGTATTAAACTTTAATACAAGAACATTGCTAACGTTCTTTTTTTTTCTTTTTTTTAAGAACAAACACTTCAGCTTGACTTCTGTAGGTAATTGAAAGGGGGGTGGTTATTAAACTTTAATATAAGAATGTTGCTAACATTCTTTTTTTTCTTTTTTGTAGAAACAAACACTTCAGCTCAGCTCCTGAAGGTAAATAGGCTAAAAGGGGGGTGGAGGGGAGAGGTGTTTTTTTATTTTATTATACAAGAACATTTATTAACGTTTATTTTTTTTTCTTTTTTGTAGGAACGAATTCTTCAGCTCAACTCCTGGAGGTAAATGGGATAAAGGGGAGTAGGAAGGTAGTTTTTTTTATTATAATTCAATACAAGAACATTATTAACGTTCTTTTTTTTTCTTTTTGTAGAAGGGACTCTTCTACCTTCAATTACAGTATGTAAAGTTTTATAAAAAAATCTGGTGGATCCGGTGAATCTGGTGATATAAATGGATTATCAGATTGATCAGATATCTGTTGAACCATCTGGTCAATCTGGTGATACAAATAGATCAATCCGAATCTGATTAATTTTTAGATGGATGATCAAATATCCGGATTGATCAGATTTCAGAGCATACCTTTAGTCTAGCAGCTACTGCTTGTGATGTTCAAATTTGCATAGCTTTATCAACTTCTGGAAACTGAACAGTACGATAGTAAAATGTATGAGAAGTACGTGATGTAGTGAGAATAGATAGCCATTTTTTTTTGATGTTTCCATGTTTTATTAATAGTTATTTTTTGAATATCTGATCCAGGATATTTTTCATTAAAAAATGAAGCAACAGCAGCTTGTTTCACATTAGGATTTGCTAGCATGTATTCACAGATTTCTTTCTTTATATCAATACTAATAGCAGTACAAGTTTGTCAAATAGATGGCATAATTGTAAATAAAATTGTACAATTACGCGAACTGCATAAAAACGTGTACCTTATCAGTTATATTATCAGATCACATGATTAGTGTGCTTATAAATAGGAAATTTTCCTTATAATTACTATGATATGAGACTGATGATTAGTGTAATTATATTTTTAATTAATAAAGTAATTATAAAGAGGGTATTTTCTATATAAAAAAGTTCAGACTAAATTATTTGTGCTTTAAGGAAGGGAGTGCTTATATAAGAGGTGCTTATAAAGAGGGTTGACTGTACTTATAAAGAGGGATATCTAAATGAAAAAGTAAGGTATCTGGTCAAAAATCATAATAGTAAAATCAGTCAATTATTTTTTTTATATAAATAATTACTAGCCAATCAAATCAAATCTATCTGATTTGAACTTATTTACACAGTTTACGTAATTATAGCTAAATCCTAAAGTCAGTAATTTTGCTCAAAATTATAATTTTGGTCATAATTAAGTTAAGTTCAGCCAGAATTATAGCAATAAACTTTTGGTACTAATCAATTTTTTCAGTACAAATAAACTATTAAACCATCCATATTTCCAAATTAACACATGTATTCAGCCAAATTTACATAACAGTAATGAAGACCTAGGACGATCAACATACTAGAAGGCAGAGCATCTTTCTTATTTAATTTTTTTGTTTCCATAGTTTTAATAGGTTTATAATTAATAAGTTTATGTATATTTTTACCATCCTTATATATATAATGATAGCTAAAATATGACCCAAACCTGGTGATAAATACTGACTGAAATTTTGTCAGATATTCTGTAACTTTAAGATTTAGCTATAATATATAATAATATAGTATATCAATATTTACAGATTTTGTATTAAAATAATTATTGTTAATAATTTTATTTTAAAAATAATATTTATTTTAACTTGTATTCATATTTAAGCTACTAAATATATCAAAAAATTCTGTTAAAATAATTAAAGTCTATTTAGCTGATTCATAGGCAATAAACATTACCCTTTGAAGTTCTTCATCATAACTATTTACCATCCACACTGATGGGTGAATGGATTTATCTTCTAATGAAAATTGATCTCTATAAATTTAAATATAATGATTATAACTTTCTGATTTAGCATTTGCTTTATTTAGGTAATATTGCAAAAATTTGTGAAGCTTATTATTTATAAAAGAATTAGTATAGCTGATTTATATTAAATATTTCAATATACAGTAAAACCTCTATAAGTGCACTCTTTATAAATGCACGTATTATATAAATTCTCTTTAAGTGCACGGTAGATTTGATCCTAACTTATATTAGCTCTATATATTTTACTCTCTACATCCTCTTTAAGTTATATTCTGCTATTTTTTTACTATAGTTCCAAGGGGGGTGCACTTAGGAAGATGTCACTGTATTCAATCAATTTACTTACGATATTCAAGTACCATGGTAAATCATATACTATAACTTTATTATCTTCATCCAAAATTTCAGGATTATGATAGCAATTTAATTTTATGATGGGTTCTAATTCTATTTTGTTAAATTGTATAATCAAATTATCATTATTTAAAATTACTGATTATTTTCATTATTCTTCATCTTTTCTATAAAGAATTAAATAAATATTAGAAGATATTAAATAAATATTTATTAAATATTAAATATTTAATACCTCTGACCATCATATATTCTTATGTTTTTTTTTGGACTCTTTTTTTCTTTTATCTTTCAGTTTTTTACTAATTCTATACATATTATGTTTACTCATATGTATCCTGTATATTATCTCATAAATTACATTTTTACTTATTGGATATATATCAGGATCCAACAACTGTTTGATAGTCAGTACTATAGTTTTAATTACTTGTGATTCAAACATTTCATTCATAATCATCTAAGTTGCTTGTGATATCCTACTTAAATTCCAAAAGACATCTCACTTAACATAAAAATTAATAAATTTAAATAAAATTAGTAAATTTAAAATATAACAAAAGTAAATAAAAAATAACTAAAAACTTTAATCACATGTAATACTACTTTGAGATTTTTATCCATATCATCCAATTTATCATACCATTTGGATTTAGTAAATTCAACATTATTTCTAATATCATTATTAGATTCTGTCTGACTTCTTTCCTTCTGTTTCATACTTCTTCTATTATCATTACTGGATTCACAACTTCTTTATTTTCATTTCATGTTGATTCTTTTAGTATTACTAGGAGACTCTACATGACTTTTTTCCTTTTTTCTATTACTGTTACTATATTCATTATCAAATTTTGCATAACTTCTTTCTTTCTGTTTCATACTTTTTCTCACTTTGTCACTATATTTAACAGATTCTGCATAACTTTTTTCCTTCTATTTTATGCTTTTTCTCTCTTTGTCACTGTATTCAACAGATTCTACATGACTTTTTTCCTTCTGTTTTGTGCTTTTTTTTTTGTCATTGTATTCAACAGATTTCACATGACTTTTTTCCTTCTGTTTTGTGGCTTTTTTTTTGTCATTGTATTCAACAGATTCCACATGACTTCTTTCCTTCTTATTAGACGATCGGTTAATTGACTTCTTTCATTTGCTTTTTCTATTACTAGATTTGGGTTTTAAAGAAATTGCAATTCTATATGCAGGCCGAGAATATATAATGCCGGCCGAAATCACGTGGGGGTGAAAAATTTTTCTGGCGATACTCAAATCACATGATTCATGTAAAATACAAAAATTGCCAATTACTTTACCATTGAATCATCTTGATGAGAGAACTCGAATGGTATAAATTCCAAAAAATTTATAGAATAAAATTCAACTTCATGTATGCAAGAAATTCATCTAAATTTTACTAATAAAATTGTTTCTTTATTAGGTGCATGAAAATGTTCTAAGATAAGTAAAAATTTATTATAATAGGAATGTTAATAAATATTGGAAATATTTCTAAAAAAATAAATGTGCATGGAATCAGTCAACATATACCATATTTTGCTATTATTAAGTATCTCCCGAAAATAAGAACCTCCAGCCTGCATACACACCAATTTTAACCGCATTATTACGCCTTTTTCCAGCATTATGTGCAAAAAAAGTGATCAATCACCCGCAAAATATGGTATTCGCGATCAGCAACGAATGATCTGCATAGTATTCACGATCCATAGTATCTCACCGCAAGATGTCGTCTAAGCTTTTGATGAATCAATGACTTACAAAGCTTTAATCGGGTTTGAAATATTGTTTTATTTACTGAAAAATAATCATCGGAAGGTATAAACAGATAGTACGTACCTAAATGCATTTTCCAAATGTTTCGAAAGAAGTTTTCTATGCATAATAACCAGTGCTGATGTATTAATAAACACTCGTCTAACAACTTACATAAGTAAGCTTCTTATTGATGATGAAAAATTTACGTAAATTATACATAATTATTTATTTATTCTAAATTAAAAATTATATACATTTAATAATAAATAAAAATATTTTCAAATATTTCCCTCCAATCGAAAAAAAAACTTATTCTTTAATTTCTTCCTCAACATTTTGTTCAAACACATTCCGAAAAGTACTTTCGATAATTGACTCAACTAACGATTCATCATGATCTTGATCTGACAATATATCCGCCGATTCAACATTCTCTATATTTATTTCTTCAATATTTGTATCTTTTGCATCTTTTGAATCACTAGATAATCTCCGACTTTTTTCAAATTTTTTATAAGGAGTCCAAGATTGTAAGTTTTTTTGTGCAGTTGGATCCAATCGACTTTTATTTTTTTGTAAAAAGTTGGCCAGTTTTTCTCGTTCTCTTATGGATCGTTCTTCTATATTTAATACTCTTCTTAACCTATCAATTTCAGATAAATTTAATTTTTTATTAATATTCAAGAGTGCATTATAATCCTTCTCTCTAGAATTTATCCAATTCTCAATTACTTCTAAATTTTTCTCATATGAAGTTGTCTCACTAGAGTCATTACATGTATTTCCAATTTCATGTAATAAAGAATTAATTTCATCGATCCCTTTGTTAGATATCTTTAATCTATAAAGTGAAAATGCATCATATCCCACATCATTGCACTGAGAAAGAATTTGTGATCTTAACTTCTTGTCTTTTAACGTACAACAAAAGTCTACCATAAAATTAATAGTGTCCAATCTGGGTTGGATTTTCAAAACATAAAAGAGGTCCCAATATTCCACTACCTTCATCACTTTGGATTTTTTAAAATAAAACTGCATAATCTTTAAAAGATTTCCATTCGTAGGAACGAATCCCATTTTTCTGCATTGATAAAATACTTCCGATACTATATTACTTTTTCCATTTTTACAACAATAATCGATTATAAAGTTAAAATCCTCTTTTCCAGGTCTGATTCCATAATAATAAAAATCATTCCAATAATTTAATACACTATATATATTATTCTTTTTAGAAAGAAATTGCACTGTCTTGAAAATTGTTTTCCCCGTTGGAATGAATCTATCATCAATCATACGTTTATACCAGTCCGTAGTATTTTTTGAATCTTCTTTTTGAATAAATCCTTCAATGATTGCTCCATATGTTGTATTTCGAATCGGAATATTATACTTTTTCATATATTTTAAATAATATCCGATTTTCTCTTTATGATTTTCATCTTGTGCTACACGCCAAAGAATTCTTTCAAAGGCCGCATTTGATAATTGAGATTCAGTATCTGATATTGTACGGAAAATTTTTTCAACTACTTTACTATCTTCTAATTTTGATGCCGAATCAAGAAGTAGAACCACCTCTTCCTTTTTAAACCTTATTTTGTCGTTCAAATTTTTTATTTCTAATAATAAATTGAACGTTTCATTAACATTTTTTTGTTTTAATAAAGAATCGATCATAAAAGTATAAATTTGTGAATCGGGAGCTACATTATCGCTTTTCAACTTGTTAAATAATTCCATAGCCTTTTCGATCTCATTGTTCTGTAGATAAGCACCTACTAGAATAGTATATGTTGCAAGACTTGGATTAACTTCGTTTTCTTGCATAATATTAAAAATTTTGAATGCATCATCATATTTAGATTTTCTAAAACATCCACGCAAGAGTGTATTATAATCTAATAAATTTAAATTTTTGCCGTTCGAATCTTGTAACTTTTGAATAGCCTCAAATCCGGTGATCCCCATTGAATCAAGAATTAAAACGTTGGGGTGAATTCCTTCAGATTCCATTTCTTTGTAAAATTTCTCCGCTTGTTCCTTTTCTCCACGTAAAATCATTGCCCTGATAAGGCTATTATACGTTAATACTGTTGGTTTAATCCCTTGCGTCTTCATTTCTTCATAAGTTTTAATAATTTGATTCCCATCGGCATCATTTATTAATACATTTAATAGTGCATTGTAGATCTGAACATCTGGTTTTATTCCTTCCTCTGACATCATTCTATAATATTGTAAAGCATCTAAAATGTGTCTATCCTTTGCACATGCAGAAAGTAGTATCGTATAACTGATTTTATTTCTTTTAATTCCCAAATCAACCATTTCTTTATGTAACGCGTATGTATTTCGACGTAAACCTGATTTAGCGAATGCCGACATCATAATATTATATGAAACTGTATTTGGTTGGATGCCTCTGTTCTTCATAACTTTGAATAAACTATATAAATTTGATAAATCTCCCAAATTTAAAGCGGTGGACATGAATATGTTATAAGTGGAAACATCAGGCGTCAACTTTGCTTTCCCTTCAAGATCTTCAAATATTGATAGAATTTTACCATAAACTAAAGATTTATCAGAAACACTCGAATCTTTCAAGAATCTTCTAAACGCTCCAATAATATTATTAAAATCTTTTACTGTCATGGTTTTAAATTGTTCTTTAGTAAGGTTTTTGTAATCATTCCATATATCATCAATGTCTCTTCCTTCAGTTTGAATAATTGGATGATAAAGTTCTTTAGCATTTGAAGTTAGAATTTCAGTTTTTGCAGCAACACCATCATCTTGTCTTGGGTCTTTATTGAAACCTAATGAATCGCTACTTTCTAAAGATACAATCTCATTGAGAAAAAATTGTGGAATTGGGATGACGCCATCATCTTGTCTTGCATCTTTGTCGTAACCTAATGAATCAATACTTTTTAAATTTACATTTTCATTGGATAAGGATATAGACTTTTCTAAAACTTTTGAAGTTGGAATGTCAATTTTTGTAGAAATATCATCATCTTTTCTCGCATCTTTATTGTAACCTAATGAATCGTTACTCTCTAAATATACATCCTCATTCGAAAAGGACATGGATTTTTCTAGAACTTGTTGATTATTATCTAACATATTCTTTTCTGTATTATTTTTTTTTGTTTCATCTAAAATTTCTTTTTCGTTTAACAAATTAGATGGTTCGTTAGCAATAACATTCGATTTCTCAAAGATTTTATGATTTGAATTTAATACATTATTACTATCATCATTCATTTTGGATTGGTTCTGACCTTTCAATAATAATATCTCTTTATTTTGATCTATTATAATTAATGAATTTGTTTCTAATTGCTGTTGTTGATTAACGATCGTACTTTGAAAACGTATTATTTCTATCGTGTGTTGTTTCTTTCGTGAAAGAGCATTATTACCTATCTGTGATTTTGAAAATAAGAAAAGATTTTGATTATTAATAAAGTTTTTATCAATGACGTTTCTAAAAAGGTATGAATCTGATCTATTCGAAAATTTCGTGAAGAAATAGTTTTTTGAAGTTCTGAAATTTGAAGATAAAATGGTCTTATTAGGCCGATTAAATATTTGTTTAAACATTATTATTAATTAATTGTTATTATTACTATTTTTTTTTTTTTACAAATTATAAAAACATCAATTAAAAAAAAATTTTATCGGAGAGGAAAAAATTTTTTTCTTAGATTATTTTAAAAAAAAAAAAATCCGTGTAACGGTTTCTGATGCTTAGTAATAAAAAAGGTTGTACGACATGCCATTTCCTAAAAAAAAATTTATTTGAATTTTTCCGGATTATAATTTTTTTTTAGGGGTTGATCCAATTTCTTTTTCTTTCTTCTTCCCACCTCTAATTTCATTATGAGTCCTAAATTGAATATTGATTGTTTAATTAAAATCTTTGAAATATTAGAGAATGATCATAAATCGTTACATTCTTGTATTCTTGTAAATAAACTTTGGTGTCAATATGCTATACCAAAATTATGGAAAAATCCATGGCAAAATGGGGAAAAAGGTTCTTTACAAATCTCACTAATTAAAACTTATATTTCGGCATTTCCAAAAGAATCTAAAGAAATATTATTAGAAAATGGTTTCAATTTATCATCAATCGAATCTAATAAACCTCACATTTTTAATTATATTTCATTATTAAGAAATTTACAAATTTATCGTTTAGAATCATCAATACGTTATTGGCTTATTGAAACGTTTAATAGTAAATTAATATCAGAATATAAATTAAGATTATTAATTAAAGAATTTTTTAAATTTATATTTACCCAATCACCTCATTTATACATATTAAATGCGACTTCAACTTATGGAAGTTATGATCTTTTAACTGATGCTATTGAAAATATTCCTGAAGCCAAAACATGTCTTTCTGTGGTATCAAATTTTGAATGTTATAAAACGATATCAATCGAAGTAAAATTATATCCAGCTTTTTCAAAAATATGTCATAATATTAAAAGATTACATGTTGGACAAGTGGAAATATCAAAAGATTTAGTCTTATTAATTAATTCTCAAAGAAACCTTAAAGAAATTATAATTGAAAAACATTTTGGTATGAAATTAAATAATAGTAATTCTCTTTCATTAAATTCTAAAGAAAATGAGATTTGTTCTTTATATTTAAAAAAATCTCCTTCTACGATTTATTTAGAATTTAAAGCTATATATTTTATCATGCAATTATTACCAAAATTTGAAAATTTAAGGGAATTAAAGATTAAAGCCAATGGTAGTGGAATTTATTCAAAAGAACAATTAGAACCCTTATTAAATGCCTCATTAAAAAATTTGGAAGTATTTTATTGGACGTGTAAACATTCAATTTATTTAGAAATTTTTTCAAAATTTGTACTTTTAAATGGAAAAAATCTTCGTCGTATCACGATTAGAGCAAGATTAATTACTGATGTAAATAATTCGGGATTTCTTTTAAGTTCGATAGCGATTACTTGTTCCAATCTACAATATTATGAAGGTCCTATAATGGAAGATAATATGATTGAACTTAGAAAATTATTAGAATGTTGTCAACATTTAAAGAATTTATGTCTTTGTCCTTCTAAAGTGAATCGTAAAAGTTTATGGGTTGAACCAATACAAATTTATTTTGATGATTTATTAGATGTAATAACGTGCGTTTCTTCAAAATCTTTAATGGAATTAAAATTAGTTGACACATGGACAATTTCTTTAGAACCTTTTAAAAATTTTTTGAAAAGCAGAGAATTATTAAAGATTCCCATTAAATTTCATTGTAATCCTTCTATTATAATTTCCCCTAAATTTGAAGAAATTTGTATTGAATATCAAAAGAACAATATTCTTAAATTTGATGGATCCAATTTTGGTTTAAATTGAAATAGTTTTATGTAATTTTTTATTATAAAAAAAAGATATTACAAGGATAGATATGGGTAATCCTAAATACAAATTCTACTTCTAATTTCTTTAATAAAAACCAAATTCAAAATCAATATTGATCTCCTTTAATACACCTACTGTATATCTACAAATGTATTTCCAATACTTTTATAATTTTGTTCTTTTAAAAGTTCTATATCAAAAATAAATTTAAATTCCTTCTTTTCCATTTCTTCCAATTTTTCCATTAACATTTTAAAAGTATAAACATTAAATTCCCAACTATGATTTAATATTAATTCCGATAATTTGATCTTTTTTAGTTGATTGATTAATATATACATTAATCTTCTTTTTTTTCTTATGGACCATACCATTTTTTTCTTGATGGATGTAAGGTTAAATTTTGTAATTTAAAATAATTTTGCTAATTCTAAAAGATTTTCCGACAAGATTGGGCCCGAGAATGATTTTAAACAAAACAATGTTTTGCTATACTATTAATCAATAATCCAGCATTCTCGGGATCGGAAATCAAGATTCCTCTAATAATAACATGTCACCACATGTTCTAATATTTAATTCTTTTAAAATTTCAAACCTTGAAAGTATACGCGCTTGAAAATAAACTCCTTCGATTAATAATGATTGAATTGAAGATTAATAATAATGTTTCTATAATATTGTTTATAATGATAATGGTGGATGTCTATACGTGGATGTTTATGAAATTCAATTTCTTTCAAATTTGTTTGTGCGTTAATTAAATTTGCTAATTCTTCGGTGATCACGTAATGTTCTACTTGTAATTTTTGAAGAGAATATAATTTTGGCATCGCCCCACTATTACCAAATGTCGTAAATTAGTCAAACAACCCATCGCTTGTGAAGTTTGTACAATATAATTCGTTAAAAAAGAAATACAAATATTACTACAAGCTGAAACTTTTAAATTCAATATAGAGGATGATTGAATAAAATAATTCTTCAAAAAGAATTTTAAATTTTTTTTTACTGGATCAATTGTATCATCATAATTATGAATCCAGTAAATTTTAATTTAAAGTTTTCAAATATTTCGCATAATTAAAAATTGATTTTGTCGCTATTATTTCGTTTGATAAATTAAATTTTTCCATTAATTTCTTTTGATTCCTCAGAAAATGTTAAAATATATGTGTTGATATCATGCAATCAGTATATTTTCTATAATCACATAGATCTCATATAATTTCTCTATCGCACATGAACACCATTGTCTATTAACAAAAATACAAGGATATAAAAAACATTATCTTGGAGTTGTCTCTTGATCCAAATCCAAATTTCAAATATTTCCATCAAACAATCTGTGTTCAATTTAGACGCCATTTAGTAAAAATTGAAATTGTTAAAAGAAATTAATTTTCTTTCACTTACATTTTTTTCATCCACATTATTAATTATGGATATTTTTCAAAAAATCAAGCTCCTAAGGTTTGCTTATATTAACTAATTAACCTTTTTAAAATCTGATACGCAGATGCAGACATGAGAATTATTTTATAATTCCCTTTTAAGATTGTTTATAATAATATATATATATATAAGCCAATAAATAAATCATACATTTCGACGTAAAAAAAAAAAAAAAAAATTTATAATAAATCACTTACCCAGGAAAAAAAATGTGGTGTTTTCTTTCTGCAATTCGCCAAAATTTATAGCAAGTTGCCGATCGAATATAATCCATCGTGCCCAATACCATGTAACCTTTTCAGTTACGAGTTAACATAATATCCGGAATAATTGATTGGTTGAAAATAAGCCACGCTTTTGGCTTATTTAGCCAATCAAATTTAATCTATTCCTGGGATTGCAGTCCTAATATTAATTGTTTATTAGTGAAATTAAAATAATCTCATCTTCATTATTTCATTATTTATTTATTATGAGGCTGATTTTATTACTGCACTGCCCAAAAGACCCTCCCAGCCCCGCCCCTCCAGTGCTCTCTCCCCACTATAATTATTATATGGAATTAGATTAACTTTGGTCATAAACCATACAAAATACCTCCGAGTATAATTCAATTTTTAAATCGGATATATTTTAGACGGGGTAGTATTTGTTAAAAAAAAATATATATACATATAGTTAATATCTGACTTTTGATCGAATCGATTCAACTACCGTATACTTTTAACAATTTATATGAAATCTTTAGATCAGGAAAAAAATCAAAGACTATCCTAAAATTGCAAATTCGAAGATCCAAGTCACACAAATTGGATGAAACGTCAAACAATGCACATGTATAACGAATGCGCTTGAAATAGAGATCTAAATTAATTACCCTTCCAGAATTTAAGAATATGAAAAAACTGACACAGAGTGATCACAAGAATCTAAAATCGTTAATTCCCGTCCTAATAAGAAGATTCTTTAATTTCGAGGGACAGAAAAATAGAAACAAATTTACAATTCAAATTCCAAGATGGTAAAAATCAATAAGATGACCAAAATTGGACAACTAGTAAACAAATAAATAAGCCCTCTATTCCACAAAATTACCTCGTGGCTTTAAAACTTATTTATTCTCTTTCTTTCTTTCACCGCCAATATTTTTCTTAAGATAAATAAATAAAAAAACAATGGCAACAATCTGTTTTATTATAAAAAGAATTATAACTTTTTATAAAAAAAAACCAGGAAAATCAAAAGAAAATTTACTTAATAAACAAATAATATTACCACCAGATTGTATGCAAAAAATAATCAAATATACAATACAAATTTCACATAACAAAAAATCACTTTTTACGTTACTTTTGGTAAATAAATATTGGTGTGAGAATGTGATACCAATATTATGGAATAATCCATTTAAAGATTTATTTCCATCTACAACTTTTCGTCATACTCCATCAAGAGATCCAAACGTATGTTATGGATTATTGAGAACATATATCGCATGTCTTGATAATGATGAATATTATTTATTATTTTCTAAATTAAATCCTTTATTACAACCATTTGATATGATGATTCCAAATTCATTTAAAACATTATATAATTATCCTATTTATTTAAAAGAATTATCATATAGTGATTTAGAAAATACAATTTATACTTCATTTATGATGATAAGTTTAAAATATCCAAAAAATTATAATATTCAACAAGAAAAATATCAAGTATATTCAATAGCTTCATCATTATGTAAATTATTTTTACAAAATTCAATTCAATTAAGATTTCTTTTATTTAATTCCTCCTCAACTTCTAATGATTATATCTATAATAACATTGGTGGACTTCCTTATTTTGTTGATATACCAGATATTCAAAGATATAATAATATTACAATTAAACCAACATTATCAAATTTAACAAAATTTCAATTTAAAGGTATTAAAATTAGATCAAAAAATGTTTTATCTTTATTAAATTCTATTTCAATTTATTCTACAAAAATTAATCATTTGGATTTTAATTTTGATTCAAATGATTATAATTTTGATTTGGTTCAAACTATAGCTGATATAATTAAATCACAACGTCAAATTTTTGAATTTAATTTATCAAATTTACAAAATAATTTTTCTGAATCCATTTTTTTATCATTATATTCTTATCATAAATCTACTTTATTCTCTTTAAAATTATTAAATATTCATTTTACTAAACTTTCTTTAAAAATTTTATCAAATTTTAATCATTTAAAAAATCTTTATTTATATAATTGTAATGGTTTTCATAAGGATTTTTATCATGATTTTGGTACTTTTAATTTAAAAAAATTACAAATTTGTAGTGAAAATAATGATGATAATACAAGAGATCTTTTATTAAAATTACTCAAACAATCTGGTTCAACTTTAAATCATTTAGGAATAGATTTGGTTTGTAATAAGGAAAATATTGATATCATATTAAATTATTGTCCGAATATTATTGTATTATTCATTATAAATAATGATTTATTGGATTGGAAAGATAAATTTACTTCTTGTTCTAAAAAGGTTTTTGTAAAAAATTTAAATATAAAATATATTACTACTAGTTCACCTAATAATAATACTAATAATAATAATAATAATAATAATAATAATAATAGATATTGTAAGGAATTTTAATATTAATAAACTATGTTTTCTTATTAATAATAACATATAGATACGTGAAAAGTTTTAACTTTTATGATAATAATCCAGCGAATCCAATCATAGCCCAAACTACGATAGTAAATACCATCCAATAAAATTTTATTTCATCCAAATTATAATCATCATCTTGTAATACTCCAGAAGTTGGAGTTATCATCAAACGAGGATCTGATGAAGTTATTAAATTTATTGAATCTGATTGTGATGCATAATTAGGTGATGATGTTTTGGTAATTCTTTCAGCCAAATCTGTCGTTGATTGATGATGTTCGCCACCATTTTCAAGTGTAGTCGGACCATTATTTATTATACCACCATCACCACTAATTAATTTACATCGAAATTCTGCTTCTTTCGTTATGGTTGAAGATGATATATGATCATTATCTGATAATTCTGGTATTCTCATTGACAATACGAGATTCAAAGTATAAGAGAGTATTATACCGAAAATAAGAAATTTATAAATCATCAGTTTAAACATTGAAGAAATGGGATAAACATTGGATGAAAAGAAAAGAACGTGTATTATTGATTATATATATACTTTTTCTTATATTGATATACATATGCATCACAACTATCATTTTATCAATAAAATCGACTGTTGGTGTTGTAAACTTATAAATGACTTACTTTTATCATTATTTACATACATATACAGTATATATATATTCAAGATATTTCTGATTTCTAAAAGACGCTTATTTTTATGTGAATGATTTTGCAAATGATTATGGAATGTAATTATATTGTAAAGAATTTTTCGCGTAATGAACGTCATAATTTATAACTCTATTGATATTCGTCATTCGTGTTTTTCTCATTCAAAAATGATTTCTTCATTTCTCGTAATAATAGTTTTTACTAACTCGATGGAAGTGAAATATTTCTACAAAGTAAACAGATTTAATTATAATTCTCCAAGATTCTTTCATTCTTTTATTAAGTCAATCTATTATTTAACGTGAGGATAAAACTTAATTTCTATGATCGTAAATACTAAGACCCAAACATTTTTAATTTTACCAAACTTTCTTAACAAAGGTCTTGCTGTTGAGAATTAATGATCAATATACGAAGAAAGAAATGAGAATAAAGAATTTTGCTTGAAAGTCCTTCACAATTATCTAATAAAATATAATTAAATCGTTACAAGATATCGTAAGATTTCGTAAGTTGAATACGAAGGAGACGTAGAAAACCAAAATTCATGATTTCTTCAATGAGAGAATGATTGGTTCTGGAAAATGTGATAATTTATTATGCGATTTAATATTATTGACGATAGCTTCTCTTACATTTTCATTTTATTTCCAGATACTTCAATAATATTTGATAAATTGAAACAAGATTTTTTTTTTGAATTATTGTAGTACAATTATTTATCAATTTGAGTTTTCAATATTTTAAGGTAGGTATCAATAATTGCCAGAAACACTACCGGTATTGAAACAACAATAACGGGCAACTTACTAAAAAAAGTAAATGCAAAATTAGAAATTTCAAATATTAATTCTAGTAAAAAAAAATGCACCTTCAACGAATACACCGATTATATTTTTGATTTGTTTTATAATTATTTAATTCACCGGCACATTTAACAATTTACAAATATTAAAAAATATACTTTAGGACTGAAATGAATCATCATTTTCTTTATTATGACAACGCAAATTGTTTTTTTATTGCTAAAAAAAACATACAATAAAGCTTTATATATAATACTGCAAAGAACACAGAACCAAAACTTCATCTGCTTATCCTAGTCAAACCCAATTTCTCGCAAACATTGCCACACTTATGATTTGCTAGGAAACAATCCTTGATGCCTCTTTTTCCGAGATTTGTTCTCCCAAATCTTAAGCGATCCGTACAATGTATCGCCGGATCTGTTAGCAAAAATTTATTTTCAAGTTCTACTCCTTGTAGATCAGTAACCACTAAATAACCTCCTGTATGTTCATAAGTGAAATGAGCGAATGCTTCAAGGGTGGAATGATATTCTTTAATCACTCCTCTGTTCACATTAAACCGTTTAAACTTATCATCGCGAAATTTCGGTTCTACAGCATAGCATTGAACACCAGAATCATCTTTATGGCGCAAGGCTTGCGGTTTGAGGAAATTCACTTTCTTCTTGATACCAGATTTTTTAGCAACTGAATTGAACTCCGCTGAGAGGAAATAAGCGACGGTCGAGACTTCTATCATTTCGAGGTATCGTTCAAGAGAGTTCGCTTTTTTTCCAAGGTCGATACATTCTTTTATAACAATATTCTCAGTCAGCTTATGAGTGACATCGAGAGCAAAATAAGCATATCGTTCTGCGCCTGAAGAAAATGGTTTCGGGGCATGTTTGTAAGAGAATTTTCGGAGAATGAGGTTCGATTTATTTTTGAAATATTTTGGGTCCTTGATGTCAGCCAGAGTTTTTGGAGGAAGATAATGCAAAAGTTTTCCAGTTTTGACCGGAAGAGTATCCCAATCAGGTTCGCGTGAGTCCTTTTCAAGATTCTTTTTTCTGCGTTCGTAAACATTCTCGTCCGTAATGCTGGTCAATGTGACGGAGGAAGTTATGGACGAACAGATAGCCTCGAAGAGTTTTGCAGTTAATGCCTTCGGATCCTTTCCATCAGTGTCGAGATCAAACACTGGGAATTCTCCGATTATACTCTGGAATATATTGATCATCTTATCGGTTTGATTTGTAATCTTTCCGAAATAATAAAGCAGCTCTGCTGATTTAATGTCCTTTAACACACTTTCTGCGGTTAAACCATTTGGGTCGCCATCCGGATAGTTATCATGTTGACTAGTGAAATGACGACCGTGTGGTGGAGCATCACATAAGTGAAGAAGAATGCGGGTTCTATGAGACCATTTCATTTTATTTACGGCAGCATCGAGACCGCCTAAGACGTCTTCTGGTCCATCACCACCACCAGTAGCTTCTACTTGGTCTGAGAGATAGCTTTTGAATTTTGAGTATGAGTCAGTGAATTCGAAAATTTGTAAGCGATCAGAGCCATCACAATGGTCACGATAGCCGCAGAAACCAATCCAAAGTTTGATGTTAGGATTTGTGCTTTCCATGTGTTCTACCACTTGCTGGATACAGTTCTTGGCGGCAGTGATATAACTTGACATGGAACCCGTGCAGTCCAGCACGAAGCATAGGTCAACTTGCATAGAGCTCTTTATATTTTTAATTGCTTTGTGTATAATCTTTTCTCGTAAACGTATGGTCTCAGTCTCTAACGCGGAGTCAGTGGAGATGAAGTCAACAGAGTCGGTAATAGAACTTTTTTTGCTCGCATAACGACTATCACCTGCTTCATCGGCGTAGCGTTCGAGACATCCTTGTGCGAGTTTCTGAGTATCTAATTCGGATATGAGAGTTTCGGAGATGGTGCTAGTTGAAGTCCCACAAAGAGAGTAACTACTGGTTGAGGGATCTAAGGAACCAGCGGTGCGACTAGGTAGACCTTGCTTAACAATATCGAGTTCTGTATCCGAGTCCGTTTTGTCCATCTTGTTGGAAGTCTTGAGTTTAGAATCGGTTATTATGAGAAAAAAAATTTAAAAATTTAAGAATGTATAAATAATAAATATAATAAATAAATGCTGCATGTAAAACAAGCTTATTATTTCCAATTCGAGAAACAATTACATCCAACGTTAAACATAATTCTAATTCTAGTTTTTTGCACAACTCAAAAATGGTCAACTAAAATAGTTATCATTCAGATTTCAAAAAATAATGATTTAATATGGTTAGCTTACAGTCGGCTAAAAAAAATCATGGAAAGGATGATTGTCTTATTTCCTAAAAAGTTCTAATAATAATAATGAAACATGATACACATATTGTTAACGGGAATAAAGTTTTGAACTTTTAGTTTTATTTTTGTGAGCAATTATAAATACAGTACGTAAAATTCTATTTTTCACATTCTTACCATTTTTTTACACCTACGTGTTCGGTGTCATTTAATGAACTCTTTTCTTTTTATCAGAATTTGGTTATTGTTCCAAGAAATTTGTTTTTAAACTTTGTAGGTTAAACACGATTTTTTTATTTAATTAAAATCCAATCACTGGATTATAAATTATTTAAATTTTCTAAAAGTTGAGTATAGGGTAACGCACTGTAGTGGGAAGGAACTGCCATCATATGGGGGCTTGGCAGGCATTGTTTTTTTCTCGCTTTATTCCTTCTGCTTCTCTATTTAGCCAGCCCAGCCTGCCATTTCTCATGTATTACTTTGCTAAAAAATATAATAAAGACCTCTTTTTGAATTTTTAAACATGTGTACATATCATAATACCTGCGAAAATGGCTACTTTTATTATAAAATTTCATAAATACATATAAAAAGAAGTATTAAGTCTGTTTACTATCCTTAATATATACTGTATAATTCATATATTGTCATGAATAAAATTAACTGATAACACAACAGAAAATTTTTGAGCGTCCATTATTTTTTGAGTATTTGAAGTTTTTGTGGTAAATTCCCTTAATTCTTCATTTTTAAGACCATGTTTTTCTTTTAATCCGGTTAAACAGCGGGCAATATTTCAAGAATTTTCAATTATTTGCTATTGTTCATCGCATTTATTCTGCTTAGTGCCATTTGTACCCTTAACCGTGCTTGTAACACTTCTGCTCGTTTTTTGGGACTTGGAGTATATGAAGTAGATATTTTAACATCTCCTACTTGCGTACTCATTTTAACTTTACCTTCACCACTAATTTTATCAGCATATTCGACCAATGTGCTCGGCTGATTTATTAATGATATTTACGACGTCTCCGAATGAGGTTTTAGCTAATGTACCGAAGGCAGTTCCGCATGTTGGGCAGTAATTATCGCTATTAGTAACATACTTATAATCTTGACACTTTGAACAATATTTCATTTTCTTTAAGCTTGCAATTAAAGGTGTAATTATAAGTAAATAAAGGAATAGTCATTCCATAACGAAAAAATAGACTTATGAAACTTTTGTAAATAGATACTCACTTTATAAAAATATTTGAGCAAAATGAAACTCTGGTTAAAAAAAAAAAAGAAAGTTTTAGAAACTCACATTTAAATAAAGTTTTGACATCACAGCGGATTTATGAAATATTGCACCCCAAAATTTGTCTGTCAGTTCAATTGACTTTGAGTATTTATAAAAAAGCCTAATGTATATATAGAGCATGTGATATTGATTATGCTTTTTCATACGCAAATAAAAGACAAATAAAGGTGATTCATTAAAAAGTCATATGCAAATAAAAAATTTCTTTCATTTATGGATTAATCCACAAAAGTGCATAAAATGAAAGACAAAGAAAAAAAATTCTTTTTTTTTTACTATAATTAGTGTATTTTGAGGCATCGTTATTTCATAGAGTTCTGATATCTCATCTTTATCATTATTGATATATCATCATTTTATAGAGTTCCAATATCTCATCTATATCTAAATTTATGATTCATCAAAGCAAAATATCATTATTTTCATACTGTAGTATAAAAAAATACTAAAGTATTGGAGACGGACGAGACGAATAAGTAATTAAGGTATGTAAATTTTTTCAGCTGTGACTGTGAATTTGCGATAATTTTTCGTTCAGGTCTTATTAGCATTGTTGTAGACCAAACTTTACCATGTCCCAAATCAACCCATCGACCTAAATCATCGGCCCATTACAATAATGCCTTAAGACAGTACCAACGATACTTTTCTAATTTAGGCCGATGGGTTGATTTGGGATATAAGTCGATTTGGGCTACAACAGCATCACCACTCACCAGCATCATGGAATGTAAACAACATAAAATGTCGACAGGAGGTTAATGTTCTGACACTGCATGTATCATTGGGGTGCTCAATACAGTATACTATGTAAATCAAACAAGTTACATAATAAAAATTATTAATTAATATTTTTTTATAATAAAGTTAAAATTTTAATATTACGATAATACAAATATGGGCAAATGTATATCTCGCGAACATCATTATTGATTATTCATCGCCTCCAATTTGTCACCCCCGTGTCACACCCTCTGATTTTCATTTTTACTATTGAAATCCTAGCTATTTGTCATATGTTAATCGTCACATCCATTAATTTTGGCCGAAAAATTAATTCTGGCCAGAATTTCTATTTTGGATGCTTAGGTAACGTTACACGAACCAAAAAGGCGATTTTGTTTCTCTTCAGAATGTTATACGAGACTCCCAAAAAAGGAAATTTCTTAATTTCGGCCGGAATTACCGAATTAGGAAAATTCCTGGCAATATATAAATGTCTCTCCCTCATGCAGTCATGCTTACCCTACAAATATAATATCAATTAATTTTTTTTATAATTTTTATATAATGACCCATTACATTATTATATTTCATGTTCAGTTAGATGTACAGTTTTAATAATTCCGCATTTTGAAAAAAAACATATTAAGATTAAGAATACAACTTTATTAACAAAGTTACATGACAATTTTTTACATTAATTATAAAATATCTAAAAAAAATCAGACCTCAAGATAGAAAAATGCTCAAAAACTACTTAAAAGTAAAATTGTAAAATAACTTATTAGTAAATGTAAAATGTAAATAAAGGTTTTGTAACTTTGTAAATATATTTTGAAGAAATAAACTAATGAGTATAAAATATTTAAGAAAGAAGAAGTTGTTCAATCTGGATATCTAAAAATAAATAGACTGTTTTTTAAAGTAATTTATTATAAAAATTACATTTATCAAATTTAGACTCTAAAATATTAACTATATAAAAAATTAGATAACTTGATATAGTTTTGATTTATATAATATATCAAGCATCTTAATATATCATGTAAGTATAACTGATAATCATTTTATTTTATTTAGAATATATATGGAACAAATAAAACTGAATCATAGTTAGTATAAATGGTTTAGACAAATGAAAAACTGGTATGTTCTGTAAGCATTAGTATAGAAACATTCTTTGGTTTATTAGTTATATTTCTGATAATAAAAATAAAAAGTTTTATTTGTAAAACAAATCTCTGAATAAATAAATTATAGTTGAAAAAAATAATAGTAAATCGCAAAAGTTTGTTATAGAATTTAAAATAAAGAGAAATTCTGAGATAAATATTATTAAAATAGGTCATCAAACCTTTAGATTGCTTTTTTACTATATATTTTTACATATTCTTACAGTGCGCGTCATCTATACTCTACATAGATTTTACCTAATTTTGAAACTTTATACTTCTAAACATTCAAATGTTATAAAAAATATAAGCCACAATTATGAAACTTTAAGACATGCAGAACAATTTTTGTGGCTTATTTTTTTCTGAAAACAAATCTATCAACAACTATAAAAGTTTGAAATCAGATTATATTATTAGTAAATTCAAATATTCNGAATTTTAATTTTGGCCAGAATTAGCAAAAATTTTATAATTCTGGCCAAAATTTATCAAATCACGTGAAATGTTGTGAAAC
>QKYT01000103.1:42280-76940 GCA_003550305.1 Glomus cerebriforme | reverse complement strand
AATTACTATTAATTTTTTATTAAAAAAATATATTAAAAAGTTAAATAAAAAAATTATATTAAGTTCTAATTATTAATACCAAAAACTAAATTAAATAATAAATAAATTTTTTTGTAATATTATTAATAATATTACAGTTATGCAATATCATATGCTAATAGTAAATAAAGTTTTGCAATATATATTGCAAAATTTAGTTTTTTTTTGCTTTTTTATTAGAAGTTTTTTTTTTTCTTTATAGTTTTGATTTGAGTATTGGAAAATATAAGTTTATACTATGAAATTTGGATTTTTTTTTTAAAAAAAAAAAATAAATTTTTTTTAGAAACATTTATTCATTTTTTAGATTTTGGCTTGAACTTAATAGAATAATAAATATATTATAAAAAATATTAGTAAAACATACTATTAAATGTTAATTTTTTTTATTTTATAAAGAAACAGCTTTTGAAATTTTTAGTAAATTAAAACTTTTAAAATAGATTTTAAGAAATATTAGTAAATTATATTAACATTTATTTTTTTTTATTTTATAAGAAAATAGTTTTTAGAACTTTTGGTAAGTTAGAACTTTCAAAATAGACTTTAAGAAATGTTAGTAAAATATACTAATATTTCTTTCTTTTTATTTTGTAAGAATATTCTTTGAAATTTTTTGTAAATTAGAATTTTTGAAATAGACTTTAAAAAATTTTAGTAAAATATACTAACATTTCTTTCTTTTTATTTTGACCTTTAAAATTTTTAGTAAGTTAAAACAGAATTCCAAATATTATATATAGAATTTATAATTAATCTGCATAAATAGGACTTTGATCAGTTCAGTTTAGTTTTAGTTTAAGCCAAACTGATACTGAACCAATTGGATTAGTATCAGTTTAATAAATTTACCAAAATTTCAGTTTCAGTTTTATAGATTACTGATACCAATATCTAAAATACCAAAACTGAACTGAAATACTAATATTAGATTTTAATTTTAGTATTTTTAGTAATATCAGTTTCAATTTCAATTGATTTGACAATAATACATTTATTACTAAATCTATTTTGTTAGAATATTTTTTAGTGTTAATTTATTTCAAATATATTGAAATATAAATTATAAGTTTTTCAAACTTTAGTAAATTTATTGGCTAGCTTATTTAATCTAAAATTACTTATATAAATAAATATTAAATATATTTTAAAGGTATTATAAACTTGATTATACTTTTCTTAGAATATACTTAAACTTAATCTCCAAATTATCTTGTAACTATTATTATCAGTAATTTATTAATAAATGATTTATGCTAGTATAACTAGTTACTAGATATTTATATTGTTACTATGTGATTATTACTGATAAAACAATTACTCAACACTACGTGATCTTGTAACTGTGGCACTATCGTGCCTTATATATATTTGCAATAAGAATGTAATCAGTAAAATTGTTGAGCTCCTAATTATTTAAAAATGTTTGATTCTTATTTTAACTAATGATATACAAATCTTATTAATAATTTTTTTTTTGCAAAATTGTGATCATTAATTTTTTGCTCTTTTTAAAAAATAAATTTCTTTATAATTACTAAATTATGATTTCTGAATATGAATATAAATTATATAATAAAATAAATATAAAATTTAAGAATGAAGATTTTAGTATTTTAGTTTTAGTAATATAATTAATAAAACTAATACTGAAAACTGAAATACTAAAACTGATTAGTAAAAAACTGAAACTTTAGTAAATTTAATTAAAATACTAAACTGATTGGTAATACTGATTGATCAGTTTAGTATTTACTAAAATTAATTAAAACCTTATGTATGAATTTAATTATTTTTTGCTTTTCTTAAAATTAGCTTATTTTGCTAAAAATCTAATTATTATATTTAAATTTTATATTAATTTACTAAAAATTAAAATATGAGTAAAACTTCTAATAATATATAATAATTACTAAAAGTATTACATGCAGATTATTTTCACAATAAATTAATTTTGCATAATGATAAATAAAGTTCTTCATTTTGTAATTAGCTATTTAATTCTAATATATTAATTATATTTATATAAATTAAAAAATTAACTGTTAATAGATTATTATGAGTTCTATTAATTTTTATCATTATTTTTCTATTCTAGTAAAAATTTTTTTTTTTATATATTGTAAAAAAACATTTTAAAAATGAATTTTTTTCAAGATTTAAGTAAAAGTTAAAAGAAAAATATTTTTTTAATAGAAAAAATATATGTAATATTATGAGAAAAAAAAGTATTTTTAAACTTAGAATGGTAATTATTTAGTTAGATTTTGTGTAAATGCAAAAAAAAACAAGAAAAATAAAATTTATTATAAATTGTACAAAAAACTTAAAGCATAATTTAAATACTTTGGTCAAAGTAAATTAATTCTAGTCTCTAAGTAAAATTGTTCAGCAGGTTCAGAATTAATTATATATAAATTTTTAGTAAATTAGGTTTGATGTTTATGGAATTATATATATATTTTATGATGATACTTATATATTATGCTACACTTTTTTAACTTCACAGCATATTTTAATCATTTTGATTAAAGTAAAATACCTTCCATTTATAAGTAAAAATTTTTCAGATCAGAAACAACTTGCATATAAGTTTTTATTAAGCTTTAATTAATATTTATAAAGTTATGTTTATTTTTTCATAATGGTAATTTTTTTTGTTTAATAACTTTAAAAAATATTTTGGTCAAAATAAATTACTTTTAAATGTTTAGTAATTATTATTTAATAATTTTATTAAAACTACTTGAATATAAATTTTTATCAAAATCAGGTTAATGGTTATAAAGTTATAGGTGTTTTTGCATTATAATTACTGTACTGTATGTTTCTTTAACTTTACAGCATATTTTGAGTATTTTGGTTAAAGTAAATTATCTTGAATGCTTAATAAAAGTTATTCAGTAAGTCCAAAACTACTTGCAATTAAGTTTTTAATATACTCAGTTAGATTTTTGTAAAGCGGTTAATGTTTTTTATAATATTACTAATATGTGATTTTTTTTTAAAAAAAGTAGTATTAATAGTTAAGTATTTTTTTTTTACAGTTAGATTTATTCTAATTAAAAATATTCAAAATAAAAAAACTTTTAATAACTAAATTTAGAATCTATAAATATTAAATAAATATTATTTTTTTTTTAAAAAAAAAACTTATATATTTAAAAGCTTTTATAAATTCTAATAAAAACATATATCAATTTCTAATAAAGATTTATAAAAAAAATTAAGTTTATCTTTTATTTTTAGATTTAAAGTATTACATTATGTAAATATAGTGTTACCTTTGATCTGAATTTTTTAATTTTAACTAAATTTGGGCTGGTATTATGAATTTGGCTGGTATTAAGAAAATTTTAACTAAATTTGGGCTGGTATTATGAATTTGGCTGGTATTAAGAAAATTTTAACTAGAATTATAATTTATTAATTGGTGATTTTAGTTAATTTAACTAATTTTGGCCAACTTTAAATTATATATATATATTTACATTTTCAGTGACTGAATTTAAATTGTTTAATAATCTTAAAATATAATTAACTTTAAAATTAAAAATCTTATATAAATAAAAATTTTTTAGTAATTTTTTTAAAAAAATACTTTATTTATTTATTATCTACTCTTTCTTTTATTATATAAACTTTATTAATTTTATTACATGATCATGTAAAAAAATTTAAAAAATGTATAAATAAACTAAATACATAAAAAAATTTTAAAATTATTATACAGATACTGAGATATATACAGTATATAAATATATATATCTATTTTAAGTTTAAATTATTAGAAATTTTTTTTTTTTATTAAAATTATTATACAAATACATATACAGTCATCCTCCTCTATAAGCATTCCCTATTTAGTCACACTTCCCTTATAAGCACATTTATGCTTGGCCCAAGTTGCTAATAATATTATTAAAAAAACCTTCTCTATAGTCACATCATATAGGTTTTTTATAATCACACCCTTTTTTTTTAATTTTTGAGGGTGTGATTATATAGGGAGATGACTGTATAAACATGTAAAATTTATAATTTTAACCCTTAAATTTATATAACAAATTTGTTTATATATTTTATAAAGTAAATTAAGAAATAAAATTCAATTCAAAAAAAAATTCAAAAAAATTCAGTATATATGATGAGTTGTAAAAATTAATATATAATTTACTAAAATTCAAAATTATAACTTGATGCAAATTTTGTATTAATTTGCTCTTTTTAAAATTATGAGTTTAATTTAATTTTTAGTGATTTTGCTAAACTTAAAATATAAGTTATATATAAAAAATATTAGTAAAATGTACTAATATTTTTTTTATATTTTGTATTAAAACTTTTAATAAGTTAGAACTTTTAAAATGGACTTTAAGAAATATTAGTAAAAATATACTAATATTTCTTTTTTTTTTATTTTATAAAAAAATGATCTTTTAAATTTTTAATAAATGAAGTTAAAACTTTTAAAGTAATTTTTAAGAAATATTAGTAAACATACTAATATTTCATTTTTTTTATTTTATAGAAATAGTTTTTAGAACTTTTAGTAAATTAGAACTTTTAAAATAGACTTTAAGAAACATTAGTAAACATATTAATATTTTTTTTTTTTTTTTTTTTGTAAAAATGGTATTTTTTATAAATAAATTTTAATTTTAATAAGTTTTGAACTGAAGTAATTATTTTAAAACTTATTTTTTTTTAAAAAAATATTTTAATAAGTATTTTTATTTATTTGTAAAAAATTTGTTTATTTTAAAATTTGAAAAATTGAAAGTCATAAGTTTTATAACATTTTACTATAGAATTTTATTAATTTTTATTAAAATATCTTTTAAAGTTTTTTCTTTTCATAGTAAATTTTGCAATATATATAAAACTTCTATTTTTTATTTTTTTTTAATAAAAATATTAATTAATATTTCTTTTAAAATTTCTTTTTTTAATTTTTAATAGAAATATCTTTTAACATTTCTTTTAAATTTTCTTTTATAAGTTTCAGTTCAATATTAAAATAGAGTTAGTAAGTTTATAATTTGTAAAATTTAGTTTTTTTTTTATTTGTAGGATTTAGTTTAGATATTGAAATTGAACTAGTATGTTTTATTATTGTAAAACTTGTTATTTTTGATTTTTTTTTTAATAGAAATATTAATTAATATTTCTTTTTGTTTATAGATTTAAGTTCAAGTATTAGAGTAAAATTAGTACTAAGTTTTGCTATTTTGAAACTTATTATTTTAATTTTTTTTAATAGTAATATTAACTAATATTTCTTTTAAAATTTTTTTTATAAGTTTAAATTTAGTATTGAAATAAATGTAAAATGTCTAAAACTTAGTTTTTGTTTATTAAAAATATTTATTAACATTTTTTTTATTTTTTATTTTTATAGATTTTAGGTTATATATTGAAAATGATAAGTTTTATAACTTTAGTTATAAAACTTAATTTATTTTTATTAAAAATATTTATTAACATTGTTTTTCTTTATTTTTTTTTTACAGATTTTGGGTTTGGATATTAAAAATACTAAAATATTAGGTTTTATATTATAAAACTTAAACCTAATCAAATTTTAATATAATTGTCTTATTTTAACTAGTGCAATTTTTGTATTTTCTTTTTTATATAATTATATTATTAGCTGATTTTAATAAAAATTTAATATATTGTAAATATTATAAATAAATAATAAAAAAATAAAAATTGCCTAATATTGCTAATAAAAATTAGTCAAAAATTAGTATTATAATTTTTAATATAAATTTTATATTGATTTTTAGCTGTTATTTATCTGATTTTTGCTAATTTTTAGAACTTAAAGTTAGCTGAGATACATTTGAATTATACCAATTGACCAAACCTTTTAGTTCTAATCTTTTTAAAAAAATTAGCTAATATTAGACTATAAATTAAAATTGCCAAATCTAATTTTGGCTAAATTGGACAATTTTAACTAGTTATTTTTTTTTAAAAAAAAAATTTGTTAAAAAAAAANAAAAAAAAAAGAAAAAAGAGAAAATAGTCAAAATTATTGTAAATAATAAACAAATATATATACAAAGGATAATATACTACAAATCAAATAAAGATAAAAAAATTTGAAAAAGATTTAAATATTCTATATACAAATAGAAAAAAATCTTTTTAATAAAAAAATAAAAAAATATATATATATATGGTAATATCTGATTGCAAGATTTAACTTTCACATTCTATTAAATTAACTGATTTCTGGCATAAGATTGCTTGGTGAAACTAGGGGGTTTAGCAAATAGCCAAAATGATAAAATGTAGTAATTTGACGAAACAATATTAAAGTCTTATTAAAAAGTTAGTGAAACTTGATGAAAGGCAAAACCTATCAAAACCAATTAAAACAGATAAATGGCAAAACTGATGAAACTCTGCGAAACTATAATAAAACTATAGTAAAAATTTGGTGAAACTAAGCGCAGGATTTTAGAAGAGTTTAAACAAGCAATCCTATTTTGGCATGCCTTTTATTTGACTTTTGGTTATAATAAAAGATATTAGTTATTTAGAATAAACTACTATAAGAAAATACAGACTAAAATTTATATAGTTTTATATTATTATAAATTTGATTACTACATATATGATTCTATTGTTCCGCAGTATCATAATTAAGATCACGTGGTCAATGGTACCGAGTACCGACCAACACTATTTGTAATTCCAGCCGACACTATGCATTCCCTGTTGTCTGTGTAAATTTACGGACGGTTTTTTTGGTTCGCATTTTAATTTTGATTCGAGTTAAGTCCTTTTTTCAGGGTGTAAATAATTCATTGAAAATTAAATCTTATTATAAAATGACCTTTTCGGGATGATATACTGTATATATTTTTTTACAAAAATTATTCTTTATTCCCGTAATTACAGCTTGTCACAAATTGTTGAGTTATAAATAATCTAGAATTAATTTATGTTTCTATATGCACTAGAACGCTGAACCTAAATTGTTATCTTAGTTATCTTAGGCAAACCCAATTTTTCGCAGACATTGCCACACTCATGATTCGCTAAGAAACATTGTTCGATACCTCTCTTCCCAAGATTTGTTTTCCCGAACCTTAAACGATCCTCACAGTGTATCGCTGGATCTGTTAACAAAAACTTATCTTCAAGTTTTATTCCTTGTAGATCATAAACAACTAAATATCCTTTTGTATATTCATATGTGTAATGCGCAAACGCCTCAAGGGTGGAATGGTATTCTTTAATAATTCCGTTGTTCACGTTAAAATGTTTAAACGTACTATCGAGGAGGTTCGGTTCTATAGTGTAGCATTGAGTACCGGAATCATCTTTATGGCGCAAGGCTTGCGGTTTGAGGAACTTCACCAATTTCACCTTCTTATTGTAATCAACTTGTTTAGCAGCAGAATTAAACTTCTTTGAGAGGAAGTAGGCGATGCTGGAAGTTTCTATCATTTCGAGGTATCGTTCAAGAGAATTCGCTTTTCGCCCATGTTCAACACATTCTTTCATAATAATTTTCTCAGCCGGCTCACGAGTGAGATCGAGAGCGTAATAAGCGTATCGTTCGGATCCTGACGAGAATGGTTTCAGGGCGTGTTTATAAGTGAATTTCCTGAGAATAAGGTTCGGCTTTGTGAAATATTCTGAGTCCTTAATATCGGCTAAAGTTTTCGGAAGAAGATAATGCAAAAGCTTTCCGGTCTTGACCGGGAGAGTGTCCCAATCAGGTTCGCATAAGTCCTTTTCGAGATTCTTACGTTTGCGTTCGTAAACACTTCCCATTTCAGAACTGGTCAATATGACGGAGGAAGTTATGGATGAACAAACAGCCTCGAAAAGTTTCGTAGTTAATGCCTCCGAATCTTTACCATCAGTATTGAGATCAAACACCAGGAACTCACCAATTATGTCACGAAATACGCTGAGCATTTTATCGGGTTGATTTGTAATCTTCCCGAAATAATAAAGAATCTCCTCCGATTGAATCTTTTCTAATACATCTTCTGCGGTTAAACCATTTGGATCGCCATCTGGATAATTATCATATCGACTAGTGAATCGGCGACCGTGTGGTGGAGCATCACCTAAATGAAGAAGAACACGGGTTCTATGAGACCATCTCATTTTATTTACAGCAGCATCGAGACCGCCTAAGACGTCTTCTGGTCCATCACCGCCACCCGTGGCTTTTACTTTATCTGAGAGATATTTTTTAAATTCTGAATGTGAATCAATGAAATCAAAGATTTGTAAGCGATCAGAGCCGTCACAATGGTCACGATAGCCNCAGAAGCCGATCCAAAGTTTGATATTAGGGTTTGTACGTTCCATATGTTCTACCACTTGTTGAATACANTTCTTGGCGGCAGTGATATATCTTGACATGGAACCCGTGCAATCCAACACAAAGCATAAATCGACCTGTAGAGATTTTTTAGTATTTTCAAGCACTGAGGATATAACCTCTTCACGCAAATTTATCGTTTCGGCCTCTAACACATTTTTTGTTTTGCTCGCAGAGTCAATGGATTCGGCGCTAGAATTTTCTTTGCTCTTGCTCTTACTCTTGCTCTTGAAACGAATGTCACCGGACTCATCTGCATAGCGTTTGATTCTTGATAATTTCTGACTATCCAATTCAGACATGAGTGACTGAGAAGTGTTGCTAGATTTCGTGGAAAGTCCGCAAAATGAGTAACTAGAAGAATTTACGGAGCCGGCTGTGTGAATAGAGCGACGTTGCTTTTCCATATCGAGCTCAGTATCTGAATCCATTTTGTTGGATGGAAGATTATGTTGGTTTTGAATTTCTTTAAGAAACAATTAAAACGAATTAAAACGAAAGGAAAATGTAGGAATAATTTATAGAAAAAAGTTGTGGCGTCGTGTGCTCAAATTTATTTCCAATTCAGGAAACAATAACATCCAATGATGCACAACATATCATTTTTGCAGATTTATCTATCTAAGTTTCATTCAGAAAAATTAACCTTTATCCATCTTATAATTTGATATTAATCTACAAACATTTGGTTATTAATGAAGAAATAAACTAACTTTAAATATAATAAGGAAAAATTTTTGTAATGTTTAAGGAATTTTATGGAAATTTTTTTTTAAAAAAATCTCGAAATTAATTTAACCGTTAAGCGTTGGGTCAGGTATCAAGTAATACCGAATTATTATATGGCGCTTGTCCGAAAATGGGTATTATCGAAAGATCGAACTGAAACTGTATCACGTGATATTAGTGGAGAATTTTAAGAAACAATCTAAATAAGACATGTGAAAAGTAGAATGTTCAAAAACATATATCAGTGTTGTATATCAGAACATTACGTTTAATAATATTGATATCATGTTATTACAACAATTATATTTCTTGTAAATTTTTTTCCGTTGGCGATATTTATTGCAATAAGTTCTGTTCTATCGTGCGTAATTTTTAATTATTAACTCTGGGATTATAGATAGGGATGGTTAATGGTCCCACAGGTCCGGTCTTGGACCTGAAACCATGCCATACTATATAAAGACTTGGCGGCCAGAATTATTTGTGTTAACCTTTTTATTAGAGTATTTATTTTGGTAATTCCGCCGGAATTTAAATTTTGGCCCGCATTATGACCTGATTACGAAGACCATAAAAGACACGTAGTCCGGTCTTTTTTTGCATGTAAGACCGCTGATCTTTAGGACCATTGACCATCCTTAATTGTAGAATGTAATGTGATTAACATCAAGAAATTATTTGCTAATCACGTATAATTTAAAGGAAAAATTTAAAAGCTTAACATATATAATAATGAAAAAGAATTTTATCCCCAAGATAAATGCCAAGAAAAAAGGTGTACATTTTTTATAGATTCAAAGATTGCAGTTTCATTTTTAAATGTACTTCTTGGATAAAAAGCAAATGGACATATATATACATTAAATTTTCAGATAACGATGAGCAAGAGACAAACGAGTTTAATCCAAGTAATGAGAGAGATTATGTAGATTAACCTACGTATATTCTATAATTGGTCGATTCGCCCACAATATGGTCTAATTAAATCTTTAAAGATAAGCAAGAAGGTTATAGTTCATATATTGGGAACACAGTGGAAGAAATATGATAAATTATTTAAAATTTTTAAGGCCGAGATTATGTTAATTCTGGCTAAAGTTACCTGAAATTACGTCATATTTCGTAAATGACGCAGTAATTTGGCCAATCATTGGAAATTTCCGTAAAAACCCAAACTTAAAATCGAAAGAACAATAGGGACCATTATACTTACTTCTATATTCATCAGGGTTACATCAGTGATGCATAATATATGCAATAACACTAACGTCACGTGTTACATAAAATTATGATAATTCCGATATAAAAAAATAAAATAAAATGCAAAGAACAGACAAATAAATTGTTTCTTTTTCAATCGCAGGAAGATGATCTTTTTTTCAAACCAGACCCAATCGTTGCCTTTCTTTTGCTCGTTTATTAAATTTGTAATCAAAATTTACCGTGCGGTCGGATTTTTTATTTAATCCATTGTTTTAACGTCACTCACACCTTTTAAGGACTAGTTTCGTACGACTATGCAGGCGCAGTTATGAATATTCGTCTGAATATAATTGTTTTAATTCAAATTAATACAATCAGCCGCATTTTACCAGAATACGAACAAATTTTCTATTGTTTATATAAAAAAAATATATAATTTTTTTTTCGTATTTTTTTTCGCATTCAAATATTATTCAAAATAATCTTTTCGTTTAATTTTATCTTTTTACTTTTCGTCTAAAAATATTCCCTTTTTTTGTTTTCTCAAATAAAAATGCGTTATTTTATAAATATATTAATTAATCTTTTAAATAAACCTGAAAAAGTCACGCTACCAATATTACCACCTGAAATAATGCAACAAATACTTAGATATGTACAAGAAACTAGTTCATTGCATTCATCGCTTTTGGTGAATAGATATTGGTGTCAAAATGTGGTCCCACTTTTATGGAACAATCCATTTAAACAACTTCCTAAACGAAACAGTCATAGATTAATTCGTACATATTTATTATGTCTGAACGAAGAAGAAAATTTTTTATTGGACTTTAATTTAAAACCATATTTAAACGTAATGAATCTTATTCCAAGAAGAACCCTTTTTGAATATCCATATTTTTTAAATGAATTATCATTTAAAGATTTAGAAAGGGTTGTTTCTTCTACAGTACTTAAATGGTGTGATAGAGAAACAAAACAAGAACATAAACCAATTATGACACAAATTGTTATCTCAATATTATTTCAATTATTTATTAGAATGTCAACAAATTTAAGAAGTCTTGTTTTAAATAAACATTTTGATGATTTTGATACTCCTGAATTAGTTACATTTACAAATTTTAATTTATTATTATCACAATTAAGAAAACTTAAAGTTTTATTTACTCCTTTATCACAACATTTTTTTCAATTTTTAAAAATTATTTCATCCAATTGCATGGATCTTCATTGTTTAGATTTTAGATTAAATTCTTCAAATTATTCTCCTGAAATGATTCAATTAATTTCTATGATAATTAAATCTCAAAATTATCTTAATGAATTTACTATTGCAAATATATCAAATGGTTCAGATCCTATCTTTTCTTCTTTACATTCTCATAAAAAATCTTTAAAATCTTTAAGAATTATCTTCACTCAAATTTCTGAACCTTCCATTAACATTATAAATCAATTTAATAAATTACATACTCTTTGTTTATATTATTGTGAAGGTTTATCAATTTCTATTATGAAAAGTAATTTTCCTTTCTTAAAGAATTTACATTTATCTTATTTATTTTATTCTTCTGATATTACTACAAAAATATTTGAAAAATATGGTAAATCTTTAAATCAAATTGGTTTTAATTTAACTGATTTTGATGTTATTACTAGTAATAATAATAATAAGATTTTATCTTTATGTCCAAATATTACTGAATTATCTGTATTATTTTATTTAAAACAAGGTACTCTTGAACATGATTTTGTAGATAATGAAATGATAAAATGGCAACGAAAAATAGATGAATTATATTCTTCAAGAAAATTGAATGTATTTTGTCTTGATCATTCTAAAGAAACTTATTATTATTAGTAGTAATATATTCATTTGGATTGCATGTATATTAGAGAGTATAGGATTAGAAGGTGGATTATTGTTATTTTTTTTTTTTTTTTTTATTTTCGAAAAATAAATTGTATGTATATTTGAAATTTTTATATCTTTATTAATATATGTCTATTATTTCAACACTTTTATATAAAGATTTTGGATTTATGCTTTTTCGTGAAGAGAAGAGAATACGCTTGAATACGTTTCAATAAAGTAATAACCTTTTATCGTTCGGACGTTTGCTGTTGATAAATATCTAAAATTTACTTTTTTATCGTTCCAATATCATAACCTCACATGTGCATAAATCTAGTGTTATATCTCCCAAGCAATCGAAGACATAGGTTTTGTGTTTAATTTTTATTTAATTACATAAATTGGGGTTAATATTTTTGCAAGTCGAGAGAGCTTGAAAATTTCAATAGGAAAATATACTATCAAACTGATCGCGAAAGATAAGACCAAATTGATTATTCTATCGCGAAAGTTGAAATCGATAAGGATTGTAATGATGTAATTTCAAAGAATCTGACACGGTAAATTGCAATTGTTTCAATTAACACTAGATGGATCTTAAATTAACATGATGTTCGTACTTTTCTCGACAATTTTAACTTTCTTTAAGAGACTTGTTAAATTCTTCCCAAAGTTTTCAAAATCAAAAAGAAACGGTGCATCAAGTGTCAGGTGATTCTGTTGTTTATTTGGTAGTCTTTCACATTATGATAATCAATTTAGCCATATTTGGAATGATAAATGTGGGGTTTTTTAAATATAGTAATAAAATTTCAAATTTGATTTTCATAATTTCTTTCTCGTCATGTCTAGTATTGTTAATTCCTCAATTGAAGAACTTATACAACATTTAACAAATGCAGTGGTTTGTATACCTTTTTGATTAAAAGATTTTTTTTTAAAAAAAAAGATTAACTATTTACGTTATTTGATGTTTAGCCGGGTTCGGAAAATTATAAAAAATTCGTAAATAATGTTCATTCGACTTTTAAATACGGTAAATTTGGAAGTGCTGGACAAAAAGATATTTCGAGGAGTTACATAGGGTATGACAAAAAGGAAGATTTATTATAATTAATTTAGTTAATATCGATCATTATTTATTTATTATGCTATATATATATATTTTTTTTGTCATTCAGCTTGGTTGAAAAATTCCGATTACACGCACAAGATGATAAAGCCAATCATTTGGAAAAACTCTTTACTTCATATATAAATCGTCCGGTTCGTGAAGGTTCAATTCCCGTGAGTTATTTATTCATAAAACTTTACACCCTTTATTATCTTTTAGTTTACATTTTAATTATTATTTATTTGGTAGATTCATACGCGTTATGATATGTTGAATCTTTTATTGAACTTGTCAGAATCTCCACTTCAAACTTCATTCAATCTTTCTCTTTCGAAACCAAAGTCAAAACCTCAATTATTAAAAGTTGATGATATATTTCGTGAAGAACCGTTAAAGGGTTCACATTGGGAAAAGAAATCGAATTACGCTGATGATGATGACGACGATGACGATTGGGATTTTGATGTACAAGCATGGATTAGAGAGAGATTGGGTGATCGAGCTATCAACTTGCAAAACTCTCGAAGATCTGTAAATATTAATTCGTGTAAAATGTGAATAATTATGTAAATATTCAACAAATTAATATTATTATTTGTTTATAGTCAATACAAAAGAATGCATCAAATTCTGAACAACAAACTGAAAAAGATGATATGTTAGAAGCTGATATAAACTACGACATTATTCAAGAAATGGAATCGAAACAATATTGGAGAAGTGATTTTCGTAATAATCCTGAAATGTTTGGTACGAATGGTTTTTTCATGATGCGGTTATAAAGTTCAAAGCAAAATTTAAAATAATAATATTTATATATATTTATATATTTTTTTTAATAGAAACCAAGTTTAATTTTAACGATGCTTGTACCTTGGGTAAGGTTAATCTTATAATTATAATTGCAGAAAGTTATTAATATTTTAATTATTGAAAATTTGAACATCTCGGCTTTTTTTCATAATGAAAGCCCCTGCACTTGCTAAATTTCATAGTCAGGATGAACGTTATCTATTTTATGATCCAACTCGGGCAAAATATATAACTGAACTCGATGCAATACGTGAAGTATTGTTTATGTTATCAGGTAGACCAAATTATTTATTTCTTCAGTCGGAGAATGGAAAGTTTCAGGTATAGAAATTTTATAATTTTATTTTAAAACGATTAGTTTATAATGTTACTTACGCAAAATAATTAATAGATTAAAAATAATATAATGTTGATGCATTTAACTGAGAGTGGATTCAAAGCTGTGTTGGAGTTTTTTTGCGATTATGGAAATAAATTGGTCAAATTAAGAACAATTGCTTCAAAGTAAGAAATAAGGTTTTATAGTATTGAATTATTGTGTCTATAAGTAGTGTACTTAACAAAAAAAATTTTTTTTTGTAGAATATGTAGGGAATCTTGCACTTTATATGGACAAACAGCACAGGCATTTTCTTCTTCCATTTTGAAGATGGTTTGGAAGTTTGACAAACTGTTGGCAGATTTCGAACTAGAATATCAAGTTGATCGCGTAAAATCTCAAGGTTATTATTTTGTATTATGTTAAAGCAAACTATATATATTATGATATTACGTTAATTTAATTAATCCTTATTTTAATTTGAATCTAAGTTCAGGACACATATATTTCGCTTTTATATCTAAGAAGTGAACTTATGGAGCGACTTTATGGATTCACTATCGTATATAATTTTGTTGAGAAATCTATATTAAATGGTAATTTCAAATTATTGATTTATTGCAAACCAATAATTCTATAATTGAAGCTTGTAAAATTATTTTCATGTTTTAGATATACCAGAACTTCGTTATCAAGGAATTACCTGTGAACAATCCAAGAATACATCAGCAGCACCATCAAAAATTGCTCATGATATTCTTTCAGGATTATATAATGAGACCTCCACGCATCAAACTGTTGGAAATAATTCAATTTTCTTAATGCTTGGAAAACATCTCGACAATTCATTTGTGCCATTTGTTCGAATGATGGATGATTGGATATGTACGGGAACATTTCATGATCCTGCAGATGAATTTTTCATAATTAGGTCTGTAATTGAAGAATAAAGGTATATGTATATGTATTTTATGATTTTATCATTCATTTTATTTAAACTATTTATATATATTAGAACATCAAATATAAATCAAAATTCGTCACAGTATTGGCAGGAAATGTATAAGATCCGAGAAGTTTCGTCCCCAGTTTTTTTGGAGCCTTTCGTAAGACGTATATTGTTTTCCGGTAAAGCAAGAAATTTGTTAATGTCTTTAAAACTAAAAGAGGTACTTACAAATTTGAGTTCCTTTAAATTTATCTATTTTATTATCTCATATTTAATTGTTTAAAAACGTATTTCAGGAAGAAGAATTTCACCGAATGACTTTTCAATATAATTCAGAGGAATTTGAATATGGCATTGAATCCTTGCCGTTATTTGATTTACTTGAAAGTAAATCAGAAGATCTTGATTATTTAAACAATCCTCTTGATATGTATGAGGGGATGGTTCACATGGAGAAACATGATGAAAATAAAAGTGACGATAAAAACGAAAACATTATTGAAACTGAGTATGCAGTTGTAAATTATGAACAAGAACTTATGGATGATATTGAAAAAGATTTCAAAGATGATAAAGAGAACCGGGAGACTGTTAAGGATGCAACCGAACAAGTTAAACTACCAGAGATAGATAGTCTTGCCGATTTAAATGACATTATTGAAACGTATCCAAAGACAATATCGGCCCTGTTTCCCCTTTGGAATAAATCTAAAGTGCAACTTGAACAATATAAGGGACACATAGATGATAATCAATATGTAAATATAGATCCGATGGTAAACTTTCAACCTTTCACTGAACGATTCAGGGAAAAGTTTGAAAATTATCTTCATCCAAGGTATATGCGAATAGGACAACAGCTTTATGATGCTTTGGTTGAACAGTGTCATCTTTGGAGACATTTAAGAGCACTTGCAGGAGTTTATTTTATGCAACAAGGAGAAACAATGCATCAATTAAGTGATGTTATATTTGACAGGGTTTGTTTATGCAATTTTATATTCAAATTATAACTATAATTTAAATAATTTAATTAAGGATTACACTTTATTAGATAGATAAGAAACAGATGTGGTATGATTCTTATGTCTTGAATGAAATAGTTTTAAACACCGTCGAGACCTTTAAATGGTTAGATAAGAATTCGGTCAGCGTTTGGGTAGATGACGAAGCAGGCAAAAAGCCAAATACAAAGACAGTAAGAATATTCGAAAAAATAGTTTTAGAATATCGAGTAAGTGTTCAACTTATAAATTTTGTTTCGTCTTATCGTATATGACTAAATTTTTTTATTCTAATTGTAGTTACCTTGGCCACTTGATAATATTATTCGTGGTAATACTTTAAAATTGTACAAACGAATATTTATATTTTTGTTACAAGTCAAGAGATCAAAATATCTTTTAGAAAGATTATCGTTTTCTCGGAATCAAGATAATTCTACAGCTATGATTCTTTTTTATGTCGTAAGAATGAAGTTAATATGGTTTCTAAATACAATATGGGACTATACTATGAGGACTGTAAGCGATCTTATTGTTTTTTCGTTTTTCGTCATATTAAATTAATTAATTCTGAAATAAAAAATTTTTTTTTCTAGATTCTATTATCGGAAACAGAAAATTTCTATAAGAAGCTTAAACAGGTTTTTGATATTGATGAGATGATTTCCTTACATGGACATTATATTCACACTGTTCATGATAGGTGTTTATTAAATGAAAATGTAGATATTAATTTATATATATGAAACATTTCTTTAATTGGAAGTTATTAACAAATCATTATTTTTATTTATAGGCAACTCCAATGCACAAATCTATATTAGATGTTCTGGATTTGACAATACAATTTAGTACACTTTATACAAGATATCGTGGTGAGAATGTTTCGTTTTATGATCATTCCCGATACGATAGATCAAGAAGGTTTAAAGATGATAGTTCAGATTCGGAATCCGACTCATTTTTAATTGATGACGATGATGATGACCAAATTGATAGAGAAGAAAATATATTTGATTCAATTGTACCGGTCCAAGTAGATTATGATGATTTTCTTAACGGATTAGGTAGGATCGATAGAGAATTTAATAGGCATAAAGAATTTATTAGTAATTCAATACAAGCAATTGCTAGAGTAGGAGGATTTTGGTGGTTTGATGCTTTAGCATTAGCTTTAGGCTAACAAAATTTTTACGTTTAACAATTAGAAATTAGAAATTAATCATCTGAACTTAAATAATTTAATCAAATTAATAGGTATAAGAGTTCATGTAAATAGTGTTAATATAGAAAGTCAATACCAAAATCCGTTAGCTTTATATAAATATTACACAAAAATACAAAATTTGAACATAATGATCATGAATATCATGCAATGTTACACGCCACTTTTTTTTTTATAAAAATATATTGCCGTTTCAGAAATTTTTTGGCGAACTTTTACTTTTTCACAACTACTTAAAAATATGGCAAATAATTTACCAGATTTATGTCTTCAAAATATTTTCACACATTTGAATTATCGAACGTTATATTCTTGCACATTGGTTAACAAACAATGGAGTTACTCGTCTATTCCAGTATTATGGTCAAATCCATTTGACCATGCACCTGGAAAACTAAGTTATTTAAAACCTTTATTAGATATCTCTGTGTCTTTTTTACCACAAAATCAACAACAAGAACTTGGAATAAGACCAAAATTTAGACCAAATTCAATGATGTTTAACTATCCCGTTTATATTCGTCATTTCAATTTACATGCTATTTATAAAAGTGTAAATTATTGGTGTTCGAGATCTTATCCTACTGGAACAGATAAACAAATAAGCAAAGCATTAATTGAATATTTTTTTATTAATTCTTCTAAGATTGATACTCTTGAGATTGATGAATCTGATTATAATAATCTTATTTTAGATATTTTTCATTCTACACAAGTTCTTTCAAAAATTCAAAATATTCGTGCATTAACTATTAATGAAGGATATCACGAATTTTCAACTTTATTATCAAATTCAATTCAAAATATTAAAACTTTAAAATTTTATATTCCACCACGTGATAATCCCGACCTCCTTGACGATATTAAACAATTAATTCAAAATCAAAAAAATTTATTTGATATTACAATCTCTCAACCGTTAATAATAGAAAATCAATTTCCAATTTATTGGGAAATATTTCATTCTTCAGAAATTATTAAATCAACAGTTACTTGTATTGAATTTGTATTTATTAAATTTCCTAAAAATATTTCTATAATCTATCATTTATCTTATTTTACAAATTTACGATATCTTCAATTTCATGGTTGTGATTTTGGCATGATTCCAGATATTAAAACGGATCAAGTTATACAGGAAATCAATTCAACTTCTCCTTTAGCTTTCAAACAATTAAATACTATTAAAATTGTTGGTACTCTTAATTTAGAATTATTAATGATTCTTTTACAATTATCAGGTGAAGAATTGTCATGTTTGGAATTGATGAATATTAAAATGATTAAATTTAGTTATATTATAAAATGGTTGGAAGTTTTCTGTTTAAATTTAAGAAATTTGGTAATTACGGATCCAACAAATGAAAATTTAGAAATAGCGAGTATTCAAGATTTCTTTCAAAAATTTAATAATTTAACTTCCGTAATTCTTAACGGAAAGAGATTTTTGGCTTAAATATATAAATACAGTATATATATAAATATAGTTTATTACTATACATTCATTACATCGTTATTAGTTATTAGTTTTTAGTTATTGATGTAACAATTATATGCATGAATATTTTTTATCGAATTATGTGATTTTTTTTTTTTATATCTTAACAATAAATCTACTTTTAAACAAATGGAACTATTTTTTTTATTCATATCTAAATAATTATATAGATTTATCCTAATATTTGTTGCATATCTGATATTAGTTACGCTACATACCGGTTTAAATTTACTATATATTATTTAGGTCACAATAGGTTCGATTATACAAAGAATATTTTGTATGTCATTAACGCACTTACGAAGAATAGGGGGGTTTGGGAAAAGAAGCCATATGGCGAAGGGAAGGGGAAGCTGGCTTACTATAAGGTAAGCACATATGCTATGCCCCAGCCTCCCTTCCACGCATAGCATCATGCTGCTCTGCAAAGATACCCAACAATAAAACAACAAAAGAAATGAAATTACTTACCACCTCCATATTCTTTAAGAAGCTTGTTTTACTAAATAATAATGGCAACCGTTCCTAATTTGGTGGCTATATCTCCTATTTTGAAGAAGTTTAAATTTTTAATAATAAAATTTTTAAAGACACAAAAACTTTGTTGTTAATAAAAATAAATTAGAGGGCATGATACTTTGTGACTTAGATTGATTACTTATCATGCTTAATTTATTATTATATTGTTGGTAATTTTGACTAATTTTTATTTTTAATTATATAAGTACCTCCTTTTTTTCAGAGCTCATTCACCTTATTTTAAAGCAAGATGGATTGCTACCTAATTATTATTCTAAGTTTATTTTCCCTCTGCCTTTAAACTTTCTATTATCTTCCTTATACTATCCTCATATTAGGCGGTCAGATAGTCGAGTATTTCCTATTTGGCCGGTTTGGTTCCTTTTTAAATTCATTTAAACTTCCTCTTCTCTTCCTTATACTGTATATGAGGTCTTCTTCGATCAGACAAGAAAAGGCCGGTCAGATAGTTGAGTATCTCCTATCTGGCCAGTTTGGTTTAGATTAGAATTCCCTCTTCATTTTTGATTAATGAGCTCACGTAGTACCAACACCCATACAGATTTGGAGAAAGTGAAGATTCAATGAGATTTTATTAAAATCATGAAGCTAAATCATCAAGAATAAATTTTTGATTTTTTACAATAGTTGAAATAATTGATATTAAGAAAGTAAAATCACTTATTGGAATGTGGATGACATAAGCAACTCAGTCAGTAAACAGAGGATGAAAAAGGCACTAAGTGGAAAATGCCAGCAGAAAAGATAATACCAATGTTGGGACATTTTTACTAACAGAACAAATAACATCATAGTGAATAACAAAATTATTGAAGAACTCACAATAGGAGGTGGGATGGACAAAGCACAAAGGAAAGATTACCCATATTTCTTCACCATTGACAATTGCTCCTTTACCTGTAGAAAATTAAATGGAATGCTATATGAATTGAAAGAGGAATATGGAAATGATTAAACAAATAGGCAGAATAAGCCAACATGCAACAATCAAACCATATTGCTTTCATAGAAGAAACAAACATAAAAGGAAATTCAGAACAGGAAATTTTACAATTTAGAGTATATCAAATCTAGATTATGAACAAAACGGAGATATAATAATAAATCAAAGTAAACAAATATGGAAGGAGTATAAAGTTGATGGATAAACAAATAGTCAAAAACATACAATACAATACAAACAGAACATTATACGAAAAAAAAGAGAATCGATCAATTAGAAATAGATATATGTACTGGATATGATAAATGAATACATTCTGAAAAAAATACAGTCTACTCGCTTTATAACGAATTTTGATTTAATTAATTTCTTAATATAGCGAACCTTCAGGGTTGTACCAAATTTAACATGTGAAAAAATCTTGTTATACCGAAGTTTACTAATAAAATGCTGTATACCGTTTAACGAAGTAAACCTAGAAACTGTATATATATACTGTATAAAATATATAAAATGACTCTTATCAGTTATTATAACGAATTTTCCTTCATAACAAATTTTTTTTAATATAACGGTGTGACATACGTTATACATAATACAAATGTTATGCCGTAATTTACCATAATATATTGTACTACCAACTTGAATTTTCTTATAACGAAGGTCTGATTGGCTAAACCACCAACTTCGTTATAAAGCGAGTAGACCGTAGTAACTATTATTTTGGGAAACATATACTGTAATTATAATATTAGTTTTTGGTTTATTATTTAGAAGATATAATTTCAATATTTCAAATTCAATTTTTATTGTTTTGAGTATAAGCTTTAAAAGTTTTTTTAAATTTAGCATTTTTTTATAAAGATTATTATAATTAATAAAAAATCATAAAATAATTAATATAATTTATAATTTCGCATTTTTTTTATATGGTTAAGAATTTAATGAAAGGGATATACTGTATTTATGGGGTTTCCACTTAAAGAAGAATCATTAACATGTTTGTTTTTAATTGTTAAATGCTTTTAACTAATTTTATTATAATTTGTGATATTAACTTATAAATGCTTTTTTGTATTCTCAATATTAATTCTCATTAAAATTTTCTGTTTTAGACATCACAAACTGTTAGAAACAAATAATATATTTTTCTAATTGTAATGCAAAATCATTATAATAAAATAACTTTTACCGATGCAACCCCTAGTTCAACGAAGTATTTCATCTCTTTGGCTTATCAAATTGAAAAAAAATGAAAGTTCAAAGATATTTACTGAATAATAGAAAAACATTTAAAATAACGTTAAACTATAAATCATTCATAATAAATAAATAGTCTTTATTGTATCATCGTATTAAGCAGCTCTAATAACAAACGATTTGAGCAATGGCTCAAACTAATTAATAATTATATTAAGCTGATTACAACTTATCATCGATTTATTAAGCCAGTTCCGGTTATATAAAAATTCGGGTCCAAACGATTATCGATTAAGATGGGTTTATGATCATGAAGAAAAATTCGTATGAAGTGTGGATTGTCTCAAGAAAATACAGGATTTTAACTCGTATTTACCTTGTACGAAAAGATTTTGATAAGTAGACAAGTAGAAATAAAGATATTAATAAATAGTCAGCTTCCTGATGACAATTTTACAAACCCTTGTATTACCTATATTGCAAATGTTCACTTTTTCTGACAACAAAAAAACAATGCTTGCGAAACCCTTTTATATATATTTTTACTCTAGTAAATCGTTCTTAAAAAATGAACAGATTTCAGAGTCGAATGATTTGATTTTGATATTGTGTTGATTTTGTTATTTTTGTTATTGTATTGATTTTGTTATTTTTGTTATTGTGATGATTTTGTTATTTTTGATTTTTGTTATTTTTGTTATTGTGATTGTCATATCAGCGGATTCGGCGACAATCCCGATCAACAAAACAAACATAAAAGATGGTTATCCGGATTTTCTTCTGATCGGTTAAATGAATTTGCGTCGAAATTATAAATAAACGAATCAGAGTATATATTTTTTTTTTCTAAAAAAAAAAAACTCTACTCATATAATTTCTGAGCAATAGCAACGCTCCACTCTTTTAATCATTTTAACAAATACTATTAAAGTTCGTAATGACAACTTCATTGTTAAATCTTTATTTCTACTTTTTTTTTGGAAAATATTTACTCGTCGACCTCTCTACTCAAGTTGAGACTCGGTTTGGACACAATCTGAAGATGAAGTTTCGATCAAAATAATCGCTATACGTTCGTTTTCATATCTTGAAGTATATACTTCTTTTAGGACATATTCATAGTCGGTTAATATAATTTATATTAATAGACATCTAATGAAGTCTATGTCCATTCTATTCAAAATAATTTATAAATGTCGTAGGGTTAAATGTCGTAAATATATATATACCGTACATATACAGTATATAAGTATTTACTGCATATTAAGAAGTTATTAGATGTAATTGGTGTAATTACACATTAAGTTAATTTACTAAAGATAAATGAAAAAAAAAACAATTTTATAATAATGACCAAAGACGTCAAGTAAAACATTAATTCATATTTTAATATATTTTATATTTTGTTATTTTTATGATATAATTACTTAATCATACTTTAAAATAAAATAAAACATGCTATAATAGCAAAGTTTAATAAGCGCGTCGCTTAATAAAAAAAATTTTCTGCATAACCCTAAATTTCAAATGTTTTCAAATCAATTCATACAAATAAGAGTTACTTTTAAAGTACTTCATTATAATAATTAATTGAAACAAATTACAAAATGTTTCTTTATATATTGCGATTATTATTTTTTTTCAATTATCGATTTAAAATCAATGGTTAATAATCATTAGGATTATAACAATAAATATTGAATAAAACGCACAATTCATCTCTTGAATCATCATGTACCAAACGAATGTAATCAATAAAAATTAAGTTACAAAGATTTGAATAATTTCATTTTATTTCTTCGGATTATAAAAGACATTAATACTACAATTTAACTCGGTAAACAATTTTTTGCTCCAGGAGAACTAATAGAATTATGAATCCGAATATCCTGGGCTAATAAACATTTTTAATATTTCTTAAGGTAATTTTAAAAAAATATAATAAAATAAGTTCTGTTGATATATAACCTAGCTAACATACAATCTAGAGTAAGCTTTTCTGTACGATCAAAACATTTCAAAAGAAATCGATTGTTGTTCTGTGTTATAAATGACGAACGAAAAAAAAAACTAATATAAACAATTCGTTCTGGTAGTTGTTCGTACTCAATGTCTTCCTTATTTTAGAATGTTCTAAATGTTCATTTGATCTATTTCAATATTTTATATTTTTATTTGCGATTAAGTTTTTTATTCACTGATTTCCAAAAATTTCTGCGCCTTTATATGTTATTTACAGGTAAATTGTTCTATAAATCAATATATACGACTCCTTGGAATCCCAAAATAAACTGTGGCTCGTGTAGCATAAATCACCTTCGGACTTTCTAATTTCCGATATAAGGTTTTTTACGTAAACTTTTAAAAAAACAAAACATTTTACTATCTTTATTAATCTAGTTAGTATTAATGCCCTTATTATATTTAAAAGTATATCAATACACCCGATCAGTTATAAATTATTCTCACGATTCTATGATTTTGTTGTTTTTTTTTGACTAAAATCGTCAATCTTATTTAAATGATCTACCTGAGCTATTGTTGAAATTCATGATTTTCAACCACATGAAAAGTTTTTTTCTTCAATATCTTTACTTACAATTATAAATTTCGATTTTTATGCTATTGATGCGATTGATGAACCTCTTGGCTCACAATAATGGACAAATGAAAAGTCCCATCTGATTTGCATGAAACAGGGTTTATGAAGATCTTACGTTCTTGATCCACCGCTCAATTACCTGCTAATGACATTAATTGCACATCGCTATTAATCAACAATGACACAATGACGCTTTTAAAATTATGAGAAAAAAAAAAAATTAATATAAATATACCCTCGCTCCCTTCGATTTTTTACATTATTATATTTACAACAACATCTACATTATCGAATTTACTTAACATCAAAACCATTCTCTTCTCCTTATTTAAACAATAACGAATAACAATACCGAAATGACTAACACCGACCCTTGCAAAACTTGTGGTTCCAAGTAAATATTAAATATTTTTTTTTTTTAAAAAAAAAATATGAATATTAAATTATATTTCGTAAATTATATATAGTTCATGCACTTGCACTGATTGCTCTGGAAGTTGCGGATGCAGTAAATAAATATCAATAAATATCTTTGTAAGTAAATCATATTTCAAATTCTTTGATTTGTTTCTAAAAAAAAATTTCTAAAAATTTTTTCGCTCTATTTTTTGATTTAAAGATATTAATCCCTATAAAAAAATTTGAATTCGATGACAAACGTTCATTTTTTTCAAATTTTTTTATAGGAATTCTCAAATTTTTTTTTTTCATTTTACTATAAAATGTTTTTTTTTTTTTTTATATTTTTTATTTCAAGTGTTCTTCATGAATTATGTAATGTATATATAATACGAAATTTTTTTTTTTCGTCAAATAAAGTTTGAAAACAATTATTTTGTTACTCAAAAAAAAAACTCATTTGAGATTCTCAATATCTGATATAACTGCGGTAATAATAAAGATATTTGTTTTAACTGAATTCGTTTATATATAAAAAAATCATTGTATGGAATAATTATTCGTTATTTACCCAATCCATTTATCATATGGTCAAAACAAATAATCTATTTTACAGTACATACTTTATTATCGAAATTTTTGTACATACTACATACGTATAATAGTTACGTATAATAGTAAGATAAATTAAAATTTGATCATTAAATAGATTAAATAGATAAGGCAAATAACAAATAAATTAATGAATAAAAAGTTATTTGTAATAATTGTATTTCAGTACTAATAAAGAATTTTTATTTTTTATTTTTCATTACGTTAAAATTAAGAATTTTCATGCAACTTATAATTTTTATTCTCATGTGATTTGTTATAGGGTGAAAATTTAGGGTTCTCAATTCTCATTACTAATAATTTATACTATTATTATAAGAAAAGTAGAGAATACGATGCGCAATGTCTATACTTAACACTTAGAATTATTCAATGATCTGATTTTGATAAAATAAAATAAAATCTAGTTAAAATTTAAAATTTAATTTCAGATTATGTAAGCGTAACGTGATAGTAATATAAGCCATTCAGAATGTAACTCCCTTAGAAATCCTTACCAACAAGCTAGAACCCTACGTGACATAAATAGTAAAATAAGAAACGAAAACAAGAGAGGTGACACGATGTGACAATTATTTACTATGATCACGTGGCCGAGCTTTTTTGATGGAAGGGGATACCCCGTATTATCCTGTATCCCCTTTTCTTAAATATGATTGGCACAGATGCCAAAATTTTGTGTAATTTTATCTTAGAAAATATTTTTCAGTAAAAAGGCAAAGAACTTCCAAAATATTTTAATTTCACATGGAAGAAAATTTTCAATATTTTCAATACTCATTTAATATTTACATTTTAAATTGGAAAAAAATGATATATATATATTTTAGTGAATATTTTTAATATTTTATATGGATGAATAAAAATATTTTTATTTTTTTAAACTTAATGTATCTGAGTATTTCTATACCTATTGAACAACTCTACTTATTTAATAAAGGTTAGAAATTATGCTATAAAATAAAAAATCATATATATGCATAATAAATTTCATTACAAAAAATAAGAATTAACTTTATGAAAACTTAAGCATAATAAAAATTAATATCTCATATCTATTAAACAACTTTGCTTATTCAATAAAAGCTAGTCTTGTTTGATCAAAATATTTAAATTACCTACAAAGTGCCTGCATAAAAATATAATAAAAATGAATATACAGTAGCTTCATGAATATTTAAGCCAGCTTAATGAAAATTAATATATGAATAGTTTCATACCTGCTGTTAAACAACTTTACTTAGTCTTTAAGAACGCGTTTGTTTAATCATATCTTCCAAACAATTTTATTTAATTTAGTAAAAGTGTTTTCAAAATGTTGAAAATTTTCTGTAAAGTTTCTAAAATAAAAAAATGCGTTTATTAAAAAAAATATTCAAATAAAAAATATTTCTACATGCTGCAAATAAAACTTTAAAGAAGAAAGGGAAAGAGAAAGGAAAATGTGTAGCTTATCTTTAGAATGTACAAATAAATTAGTGGTCACGCCACTATCATGTGAGGGAACAGGATAGAACTGGAACAGGTTAAGATTAAAAGTTTTGAATTATTTTGATTTTTAAGAAAATTTTTGGTTTATTTCAAAAAATTGCTTTCGAAAATTTTACGAGTCCCTGGTGTACTCTCCTTACCTATTGTAGTCCAAACATAACCATGTCCCAAATTAAACTTGGGACAATCCTATATCTGAAATTTAACCATATACAAACCAAGCTAGTAAATTTTAAATGTTTAACATCTCAAATCACCATTTAAGACTGGATTAGTTTGGGACAAAGTCAAGTTTCAGATATAAAGTTTTTCCAAGTTTGACTTGGGACATGGTAGAGTTTGGGCTACAATAGACCCAACTGAATTTGTTTAAATTTTTTTTTAAATTTTTGTAGGACTCTCCTCACTTCAGAACTGAAATAAGGAAGTTTTTTTTAATTAGAACGTTATTAAACATTACTAATGTTCGTTTTGTTTTTTTTTCTTGTAAGAGTCCTCTGGACACTTCAGAACTGATGGAAATGGCTCTTAGAAGGTACTTGAAGAAAGGAGGTTCTGATCTGTTATGAGATTATTTATACTTTCATTAGTGATATAGTATATTTTATTAGAAATTATTTGTAATGTATTAATTATTTTAGTTGAGTAAACATTATGAATATTGTATAATTAACAATGAATTTCTTTATGATCTAAACCATATAAAATACGTTCTATCCTTTCCTTCTCGGCATTTATAAAGGTGATACGTGGAACACAACAGAATTTACATAGAAATAAGTTTTTTCCTTCTTCATCTGCAGCACATATAGGAACACATGCAAAAATCCGGTAAATAACAAAAGAAAATTTTGTATTAAATTCCAGATTCAATAGAAATTGATATTTCACCAAACAGTGAATCAGACCAATCATCCCAAAAAAAATAAGTTCGATATCTAATACAATCATTGAATTATTATCAGAAAAAAGGGTTGTAAAAATAGTAATAATAAGCACAATAGAATAAATAATAGCAATAATAGAATATCTCATCCTTATATTTCGTAATTTGTTGTTCCATTTCTTAATAGTCTCTATTCTATCCTTCAATTTGTTCTTATCAATCGTAGACAAAGAAAGATTAACTATTTCCTTATTAATTGTTGGAGGACCAATGATAGGACAAATATTTCCTTTTTTCGTTGAATTCATACAATCCAAAGTACCTTTTATAATAGACAAAGCTCCAACTCCAGTTATAGAATTCGCTACAATTTTTAAAGTATTTGAACATTTATTCATTGCTTTTAAAAGAATAAAAACAATTCCAATCAAATTGGCAATAATAAAGATAATAAAATTTCAACACAGATTTTGTTTCGCCTTCTCCATAAGAGATAGATTCTCCTCCGCAACCCTCTTCAAACTTGTCAGAATAAATTTTCTTTCCATATGTTCTTTCTCATTATTATTCTCCTGAGTCATTGTTTCTGTGAAATTTGAATCAATGATATTTTGACCTCTATTACAGTAAATGGGAAAATGTTATTTGTACTGTTTCAATCGGGTTTATACTTTGCTTTGATTATAAATTTATCACATATCCGGTCTATTTATATATATATATAATTTACTGCGCCTAATAGGAAAAGACGGATAATTTTGACTAATTCCGTTGCCGGTATATCGGACTTGACACTCCATGTGATACTAACGATTATACAGATTTATGCATAACAATAAGAGAAATTATAATATGACTGTTTTCATCTATTTAGTACTTAAAAGCGGCCAGGCATTCTGCTTGCCGGCAAAGTTAAAAATGATTCGCTGAAATGAATTTATCACGTGCTATTTATCGTGTTTATTTTATTGCAATAGTTCTCGGCAAAAATTTGCCGTGTCCCGTAATTTATGAAAACAGCTGTAAGTCTGTAAGAGTTTCGTCAGTATCAGCCAGTTTCACCAATTTCGTCTTAGTTTCAACTTATCGAAACTTGTTAGATCGTCAACATTATCTTTATATCTTTTATATTTTTTCAACATAAAATTTTTACTAAGGATTTTCATAAATTTATGTAATATTGTACTGTACAACTTAAAGTTTGTGACACAGTTTCACATATATATAAACCCCTCATTCCAAAAAAAATTTTTTCATTATTATTATTAAAAAAAAATAAAATCCTCGAAATGCCCCGTCAACTTCCTGCCGATTGTCTTAATGAAATATTTGAATATTTAGATGATGATAAAATTACTTTACATTCATGTTTATTAACTAGCCGACTTTGTTGTGAAATTGCAGTTAGAATTTTATGGAGGAATGTTTGGAATCTTCGAACAAGGATATTATTATCAATTATTAATACTTTAATTGCTTGTCTTCCTAATGAATCAAAAGACCTTTTACGTAACAATGGAATTTTTATTATATCTCCAACTCAGAAATCTCCTCTGTTTAATTATGCATCTTTTTGCAAAGTTATTTCAATTCATGAAATTGATCAAATGATTCAATATCTTCTTAAAAATCAACAACAGTCTATTAATTCAGAAAGCTTAAATTATAACAAATATTTATTATTACAAGAAATATTAAAAATGTTTATGAACCAAATTTCATCCTTGAAAACTTTAAATTATTACTCAGGACCTTCAAAAGATATTCAAAATTCTATTATTTGTTTCCCTGGAGCAAAAAATTGTTTAGTTGATCTTACCGAGTTAAATTGTAGTTCAGATATTTATTCTGAATTTTTTTATCAAATTTCTCAAATATGTTATAATATAAAATCATTAACTATAGATTTTGAAGAAATAATTTCGGATGGGTTAACAAATTTAATTTCTTTACAAAATAATTTAAAAAGTGTAACATTAAGATCTGACACTATTTATAGTGAAACAAATTTCACAACTTCCTCATTAACTAAATCCTCTTTAACATTAACCAAATTAAAAATCATACAATATTATATATCTTTATCATTCATATCTATGTTTACAAATTTACAAGAACTTATTTTATCTTTTGATATTAATAATTCTTTTATTGATTTTAATCAATATATTACCTTTTCACAATTAAGAGTTTTAAAATTTTTATTTGCATGTCCAAGAGTTGAAACGTTAATTGGATTTTTGGAAATCAATGGAAAAAATTTGACAGAATTTTATGTAGGTGATCATGATAATACATTAAATTTAGCTATAGCTAAATTTTGTCCTAATCTTAAAATTTTATTTACTATATTTGAGGGTAATGAATTAGAAACATTAAAAGTGATTTTAAATAGTTGTCAATATTTAGAAAATATTAGAGTTTGGTGTAATGATGGATATTTAAATGATAAAAAATTTTTGGATGTTTTGGTAAAGCATTCACCAAAAAATTTTTATGAATTGGAAATATATTATTGTTCTCCATCAGAAATACTTCCAGATGAATTAGAGAAATTTTTTATAAGTTGGAAAAGTAGGGCTCCACAAAAATCACTTTCATTAATTATTTTTAATGATAATAATGAAACTTTCAGTTTAGATATGAAAAACATGGAAATAATTAAAAAATATATGGAAACAGGACTTATTAAGAAATTTGAATCTAAAAAGTATAATTTTCATGAATTTTAAATTTAGTTCAATATTTTTTTTTTATAGATTAATAAAAATTTATAACCTAACCTAAAATATATGACATTTTATTTTTGAGTGAACCTTTTAGCTTCTGATTTTAACTGAGAGAGAGAGATTTTTTAGTAAACCAAATCTTAATAATTAAAATATTCATATTCACAAAAGTAATTAATTCCAGGCTTATCGTATAGTGCATACTTGCAAATTTTAGAGGGTGGGGTTGTACTCAAGATAAATTATACGGGAGTACAATAATGCTTCGAAAAGCATTGGATTTTTCATATTATTCAACGATTATAAGTTTTCATGCTGGAATTATAAGTTTGGCCAGAATTAACACAATTTTGGGAAGTATAAATAATATTTTTAATTCTGGCCGAAATTATAGTCTGAAAATAATCGTTCATTGAACAAATCAATGTTATACCGAAGAATTTTTTGGGGGATATTATTCGTAGGGGAATATTTTGGCCCGCGATATACGGTACTTATATGAATGGTTTGCTTTCTTTGGTTCTGGTAAAATTTAAAATTAGATGCATTGAGTATTTAAAACCAATAGAATTTGTATTTGAAATAGAGGTTAAAAAACCTTAATTCGGTTAATTAACCGGTTCATATATAAATTTTGCGTTTACAAAGCATTTAACAACTTCGCGTATCTGAATATTTGATAACCTGTCACAATTCCGCTCTTAAAATTTCGCATTATAAATTTTTCGTATACTATCACATGATATTTAACTGCTGCGCCTGTGCGCATAAATAAATATAAGTAATTTCATGGGGAGCGGAACACCATGGTTTTTTTCCCTTCGGGAAAAAAACCCTGATATTCCTAACTCCCCATGAAATTATGTTTTAAAATTTAATATAATTCTATTCCATCCGGTACTATTACATTGTACTTTCCCCATTACCAATTTTTTTAAAATATTTCCGTGCAAACTTTTCAGATTTAGATAATTTTAATCTTTTAGTTTGCTGCTGTTGACTGTTAGTTGATTCCAAATGAAGACCTTGAAGTAGAAGGCGCAACAGATTCAGTGTAGACTTCAACATTTCTATAGTCAATGTGTTTTGAAAAATCATAATAAATTTGAAATTTCTTAATTTTTTATCAAAAAAAAAAAAAAAAAGTTTTTTAGCGTAATTTTAATTTAATTTATTTTTATTATTTTTTATTTTGAGTATTAGCCAATATAATAAAAAAACCTTTAATTTCTGTGTTTTTAACCGGTTAACCGATTTTTGAGACGATTAACCATCTTAACTGTTTGATTAATCGATTAACCTTAATCGGTTCTTTGAAGTCGGTTATTACTATTAAATCTATTTTGTTTCTTTAATCTATTATTGAAAAGCTATGATTAATATTAAGTAAAAATGGTTATCTAATAATGTAATCTAAAGATTTTGATCTTTTAATATCAAAAATTTTATTTAATATAATGATGTTTAATTGACGATGAAATAACCTCGTTGAATATTTAATAAGGAGGTTTATTAATTAGTAATATTAAATTAAGAACCAGAAACAGATTTTAAATCCAGTGAATATTCAAGATAAATCTAAGTCATATACAAATTTTTAATTATTTATTGATGTACAGCAGTATAATAATATGATAGTAATGAATTAAACAAAATGGATATCGAACTCCTTGTGCAATAGTAACATTCGAATAGCAACAATTGTAGGTGTCTGATAATTAAATTTTGAACTTTACATTAATGAAGCTGAAGAAAGCAATTACATTATGCATGATAAATGACGAACAGCTTAGATTTTTTTAAACAAAGCCGTCGGTGTGAAAAGAAAAAAGTTAAACATTTATGTGTTTGGAATGAAAACCAAAAGTTATAGGTATGATTTTGTGATGTACTGCTAGTGAATAAGTGAAATATACCATCAGCGTAGGTGAGATGAATGCGACCCGATGAATTTAGTTTTACGCAACTAGTTTGAATCTTGACGCGCCGTAACTGACGATATTATTTATTTCTAATTGTTATTTACAGTAAAATTTAAATTTCAGATATTTCAAGAATTCCTACATGATTTTTTCGTAAAACTCATCTTGACGTTCAGCAAATAAATATTCTTGAGTACAAGAAAAAAATTGAATATTAAGTTCAACTACAGGTTTATACTAAGGGTTTCTAATTACGTAATGAAATCATAACATATACAGTATAAGATAATTTTAAATGTGGTAGACTCCTGAAAAAGTTTCATCACAAACATGATTTCATGTTCACGTAATATTTAACTAATCATATGTATAATATTCAGCCACGTGAAATTGGGTTTACTAATCGAAAGAAACTGTCCCAGCAGCAAATATTTCTTGACCCGTATGACACTTGTTTGACCCGCACGGTCAGCATAAACACAAAGGGTGACAGATAATTTATTTAGATCATGTGAGCGTGAAATTTTGCTACAAGTAGTTCTAGAAAAATTACAATACATATTATAACTATAAACTAGATTATGACTTTAGCTGCGCCCCCTAGCCCCTTCGGGAGAAGTGAACTGCCTACGCCTATAAAGGGAAACTATTTAGCATGGCCTTCTTCGAACCGTAGGAAAAATAAAAATCTACCTAAATTGAAAAAGAAGCTATATCTATAATCAAAGAAGTAGTAAAAGAAGAAATATTAAAATCAGAAGTAAAATCAAAAAAATTTCGATGACTAGTCCATGATCCTGAATGCAGGAAATTAGATGAGGCCCAAATGAGCCATAAATTGTCCGGGACAGCCGGGAGTTCGCCTGCGTTCGTTTGCGTTTATTGGTTGATGTGTTCTTGCGATTGCGTCTGAAGTATTTTGATTTCTTTTTTTGAGTTATTAAAAGAGATTTTTCCCAATCTTTAAGATGTTATTGTGTTGTTTAGTTCCAAGTGACGTTAGTGATGTCGTGGTGGATTATATGAAGATCACGTGTTTTGCGGGATTTGAAGAGTTTTGTGAATAAGTTGTGAGATATGGAGATATTGGCAGTACTTTTATTTTGAGTTAGCATTTGCGGATCGGTAATCGGTGAATATAGTGTGTGACAAATATGGTTTCACTAAAAATAAGTCACTCGAATGCTTATCGCAGGAGGTGTGACATGATGAGATGAATATTTTACTATGATCACGTGCTCGAGTTTTTTATTGGTGACGCAAGGTAAGATCCTTTTTAAACATTTGAATTCTCATGTAATTCCATTTTCAACGGCACGAATTAGTTTTTTTTTCTTATGCTTTATGCCCATAGCACGCACATGCTGGCCCCATTTAATAAAAGTAAAATTCAGTTATTGATCGACTAGGATCGACGATGTGTCAATGCCTAATAGAGAGTAAATTGTAGGAGAGCATATACATGTCATGTGATCCTTAAATCAAAAAAGGTTATGTAAAACAATCAAATCGGAGAGCTCTTATTTAGTAAAAACAATCTGCCGGATAATTTTAAAATGGATAACCAGTAGAGTAATATAAAATTATTCAGTCGGGTTGATCCGATACAATTTATTGATCTGTCAAATATTCTTTTTTGTAAAAATCCTACTGTATATGTTAATCCAACCTTTTTTTGTAATAAAAATTTTTTTAAAAAAATATTTTATCGATTCTATCTTTTTTAAAGAATTATTCATAATTTTCTTTCGAATGAAAATACTATATTTTATTTCCTAATTTTATACTAATCATTTTATAAAGAAATAGAAAGCGATAATGGTTAACAGTTATGAATAAATGCTATAATATGTAACTTATTATAGATAAATGAAACATCCTTTTTTGATCAGACATAGAAGAATCTCATGAAACCCATGTAACAATCAAAATTAGTACGACCCGATTTTGGTATCCCCCCGATAGATCTGAATCAAATATGAATTATCACTTAATTTAGAATGAATGCGAACCCGTATAGATTTACATAAAAATGGAAATACAAATGTATTCAGTCGACGTTTTTTCTTATAAAAGAAATCGAGTTATTGACAAAAAAAAGCTTTAAATCAAAAATTTCATAATTAAAGTAAAACTCTAATAATCAAAAGAAAACATGAACCGAAATTTTATTTTTGTATTCGTTTTATTGGCTACGCTTTCTGTAGTCAATGCTGCTCCGATTGC